>CACVBS010000068.1:500856-564718 GCA_902728275.1 Cyclocybe aegerita
AGACGCTCAATTGCGCCCTTTGTTTTCCCACCATCGAGGGAAGAGAAGAACTCGGCCGCCGCATCTTGATCCCTCTTACTTGCACTCTCGGTGAGGTACAGTGCCTGCATGGCCGCCTCTGCTAGCACAGGCTCCGACGGATAACCTGTGTGCAGATACTCTCGATGTATCGGGGCAGAATAGGCAGTACGCATATGGCTGGAGATCAGGTCCTCCATCAGCGAAACTGTTTGAGCTCTGAAAGGGTAGAACTCCAGGTTTAAGATGGTGTCGAGGATAGCCAGCTTTGCATGCGAGTTCAAATCTGAAATGTGGGCCGAGTTGGTCAACTTTTGCAGAGCAAAGATCCTGATTTTTGCATGAGGAGGAGATTTTGGAGAGCTCTGCCGAGCTGCTTCAAGCATAGACCAAAATCTGATTTGGCAAGTGAGATGAGCAGTGCATGAATGACATTAGACAGAGATACGCACAAGGGACGCCCAAATCGGGCAATGAAGCTGAAATCCTGCACGTCCTTGAGAGTCAAGTCCCCCAGAGACGACACCGGCAATGATGGATGACAGTCAAAAGGCATTTCAGTGTAGGGGGGTATGAGATCGCCGGCCACAACGGTCCTATTAGACTTTCAAGTTTAGTTCGGGGGGCAAGTTGGCGCATCCGTGAAACTGTAGAGAGGAACAAAACAAAGAAGCCCTCAGGGTACTCGGATACGGCCGTGGTGAAGAGGTCGTAGAGTGTTAAGTTGCGACTTGAGTTTATGGCCCGGACGTCGAGCTCGTGGGCTTCGTCAACATACATCACAACCAACGGAGCTTTTCCTTTAGCAACTGGGATCCGCCTAATGAGCTCCTGCAAGGCTGTTACTGCATCGCTCTTAGCTGATGATGGTAGGTCCATTCGGAATCGTGGCTCGACATCACGAATAACGCTGGAATAGAGTTCGGACCTAACACCACCCTCCAGCAAATGCTTTCGCCATTGAGTAGCAAAATCTTTGGCTTGGATGTCCGAAGCCCAGTCAATGGAATTCAGTTCTGCCACAATCCGTTGGAACAAGGTGCAAAAGAGCATGTGGAACATCGTCACTACGTCGTCGTCAGAAGTCGCTTTGGCCATTGACAGTATCGACTTCGCAATGCATGTGTCTGGAAGAGGGTATGCGCCTGTTCGGACAGTTTAATGGTCAAGAACGAGGACTCGAGAAGCGGCGCTACATACCTTGTTGAGTTTCAGCTTCGGCCCGAAGGTTCATTGGTATAGTGAACACAAGCTTGGCAAGCTCGTCGACCGTACGAGACTTTCCGTATCCAGATGACTGGATGATGGCCCCAGTGTTGCAATAAGGCGATCCACGTGGATCGGATTGGATGTTGCTGAGCAGGGTTTGATGAGTTGATCCCTGGTATTCCTGGGTCCATGCCGCTTCAAGTTCTGGATGCAGTGCTTAAGAAGTGAAACCATGGACAGAAAATGATTATGAGCCGAACCTTTGCGCAGCTCTGGCGAGAGTGAGGGAGGTCGCTGGTGGTTTCCAGTGCCTGGCATTGTTCGTCAAGCCAGGAACAGCGAAAATAATACGCGATGCTCACCAGTGGGCGCAAGTGCAATAACATGGACTTTATCCTTTGGCAGATCCTTGAAGATGGCTGAGATCTCTGCGAGCGGTGAGGAGAGCTCCTGTGCGGCGTCGATCTTTCTCGGATCTCGCGCTTGCTCCAGGTCGGCATCGGAAAGCGAAACCTTGAAGAGTCGTATTGCCTTTGAATCGATACTCGAAAGTGCCTGGCTCTCCCCTTTGATAATGCCCCTGAGGATGCTGACATTCTTGTTCGAGGAGATCTCAACTGTGAATATCTTGTCAGGGTCGTCACCAGAAATAAGGCAGTTGATAGCGATAGTCGACATAATGGAGGTGAGAAGTAATTGGAGGTGGAGGACGTATATGTCGAGTCGCTAAAATTCGAGCAACATGTCACGTCACGACTCGGTGTTAGGTTTTCACTTTCCGCCCCATGCACGTGATCCATTAATTCTTATGTAACGCTTGAACAACTCCGCTCGGCATGTTGTCGGCTGGCCCGCCCATACAGTCAAACCCCTCTTAACCCATACCTCTCGTAAGCCATACACCCCCATAACCCATAGGTTTTGGCCGCTATCAAACCGAAATTTACACCAAAATTGACCCCTCATAACCCATAACCTCCCATAACCCATACTCTGGGCCGTCCAGCGAGGGGTATGGGTTAAGAGGGGTTCGACTGTAGTTGCGTCGCTTGGTCAGCAGAAGCAATGGCTTCTGTGATCGCAAAATACGGCACGCGATAAACACGAGTTTTTCTCCGCATGCTTAGCACCTCACAACAACGAAAGCTGGGTTCGACTCCCAGACAGAGAGAAACATTTATTTTTTTCATTCTCGTCTTCTCTCTCATCTGTGAACGTATAGTACCCTGAACAGCGTTGGGGGTCATTAACGTTGAACCTTGGATGATAAGCAAGGCGCATGGGTCGGAGATCCTTGCCACCGAAATGCGTATTGTAGTGCGGAATGACACCATCTCCTGCGCAGTGCTTATCATTGAACCTGCGCAGCGAACTACCAAATAGCCGCCCAAATTCTTATTCCTCCATATATCGACGTACATAGATCTCGACTGCCATAAATTGGGGGAATCCGATGCACCCAGACTCCACCAGTGCACCAATGTTCGACCTCCCAAAGAACTCTCTCCGCCTACGCGCCTTCAATGCAGAAAACGACCTAAGCAAACTTCTGGACTTAGAGGCCGACCCGGAGGTTGCCAAGTTCTCTAGCATATACTTCCTCGTTCCACAAAACCAGAGGTGGGATGAAGAGTGCCTGAAGAAGCGCGTGTCTTCCATCGAGAACAACTTCGAGTTCTTCTGCATCGTCGAGACTATCCCTGCTACTGGGAGCACTCAGGAGCCCGAGTTCGTTGGCATCGTTGGGTTGCGGGCGGATGGGCGAGATAGGGGCATGCGCCACACTACGCTTAGCATTGGCCTGGCGAAGAAGTTCTGGGGAAAGGGATATGGGTCAGAAATTTTGGAGTTTGTTGTGGATTACGCCTTTCGTCAGCTGAACATGCACCGCATCACGCTGGAAGTGTACGAGGGGAACTATGGCGCGCTTGCGGTGTATAAGAAGTGGTATGTAAGATTTCTCTGGAAGTGCCCCTGGGGACTGTTCATTGACGAAGATGACTTTTTTAGTGGATTCATTGTTGAGGTAACGCATAGGAAGAAAGTCTGGTATAACGGAGATTGGGGGAGTACGATCTTGATGGGCATCCTCTTGGAAGACTGGTTGACCAAGAACAAGACTGGTCTTGGACACGCTGCAACACCGGAAAGCAAGACTGTCATGTAAGTAGTCATGGGATGAAGGAAACACGAGGAGAAGAAACCACCGAAGATGGAGCGGATTACTTTGAGTAGGCTGTAGGATAGACTATATGACTCACAGCGGTCTCAAAGAGCCCGTAAGGGATGCTCGTGAGCTCGCGTCCTCGAACTACGCTCCCAGCTTCGGGACAGAGTCAATTTCTGACTGACGCCCCCACTTGAAAAGGGACATCATGATGAACATCAGTACTTCTTCAACTTCAACTTCAGATCGACATACCTGCGCACTTCACAATGTTTACTCTCCCCGAACTCGAGCTTCGACTGCGCCCGTTCCGGCATTCCGACCTCGATAACCTCTACAAACAAGAGGTCGACATAGAAGTAGCTCCCCTGATGACGAAGCGCTTTATCACCCCACGCAGCGAGAAGTTCAAAGATGAATTGAGAGACGAAGCGGAGAAGGAGACAGAGATGTTTTGCATCATCGAGACGATTCCACGAGAGGCAGCGCCCGAGTTCGTCGGCGCGACGGCCCTCTGGAAACGAGGAGAAGCGGGCATGCGGCACACTGCTTTCTTGATCGTCCTGGAGAAGAAGTTCTGGAACAAGGGTTACGGCAAACATATAACGAAGTTCATGGTCGACTACGCGTTTCGCCATCTGAACATGCATCGGATATCCCTGGAGGTGTTCGAGGGGAATCACGGTCTATCGGAAGTGGTGAGTATCCTCTGAGTCTTATTGGCCCGTTTGGCGATAAAGTTTATTTAACGCATTCGGACGTCCGCAGTGGGTTCGTTCTCGAAGGAGCACAGAGGAAAGCACATTGGAGCGATGGGAGGTGTAAAGACATCATCCAGATGGGGATCTTGATTGACGATTGGCTGGCCACTCAAAATGCCGGGTCCGAAACAGTTGCATTAATGACATAGAGGAGGCTGCATACGTCGTAGTCGTCGGGTGGCAGGGCCATTGACACTGGCATTACTGAAGGTGGCGTCAAAATGTCGTCTTTCACGGCTGTCATGTGAAAGCAACGGGGCTGTAGAACCAGAATTGCTGCTAAGCTCCAACCTCCGTCATGAACGCGACTTCTGCACGGTGAGGCGATCGTCAACGCGCAGCTTGTCGGATTGTTATCAGACGCAGCCCGGTCAGATGAGCTCCGACAACTTGACTCACCACCATCCTTCTTGCCTTGGAATATAGCGTCTGAAAAAGGGGACGCGAGTGTTGAAAATCCTTTGGGCTCTACCCAGCGTACACTTCCACAATGTTCGACCTCGAATGCTGCGTCCGTCTCCGTGAATTCCGACCAAAGGATGACCTCAACAGAATCCTCGCTTTATACCACGACACTCGCGTTGCCCCTCTCATAACCGAGCAATTCATCGTCCCGCGCGGCGAGAGGCTGAAAGACCAGTACAAGGAGATCATCGCCAACAGCGCCGAGATGTTCTGCATTATCGAGACCATCCCCAAGAAGACAGCGTTTACCCTAGCTCCTGAAGGAGACACTCCGCAGGAGAAACCGGCAGAGAAACTGGTCAAGGATGAACCCGAATTCGTTGGCTTCACGGCGCTGTGGCAATTTCCAGAGCGTGGCCATCGACTATCGACTTTCTCCCTCGTCTTACGGCCCGAGTTCTGGAACAAGGGGTATGGAACCCAGATTACGAAGTTCGTGGTCGACCACGCGTTCCTGTACCTGAATATGCATCGTATAGGGTTGGAGGTCTATGAGGGGAATGAGCGAGCGATGGCTGTATACAGAAAGATGTAAGTTGGGGTTTGGTGAGGAAATGAATGGATGCTGACAATCTTTGTTTGCGTGTAGAGGCTTTGTTGATGAAGGCCGTCAACGAAAGACGCGGTGGGTTGACGGAGGGTGGAAAGACACGTTTCATATGGGTATTTTGGTGGACGATTGGAAGCAAACCCGAGAAAATTTGCTTCAAAATTAGTGCATACTACCATCACATCGGGTGATATAAATTGAGGGCTAAGGATGTCCGATGTTTAAGATAGGAGTCAGAAGTATGAAGAAGGGAGTCATGAAGCTTGAAATGTCGGTCGTTGTCGAAGTTGACGTTGAACGTTGAAGAACGTTGAGAGCTTCGGACAAGGAGCACTCAGTGGATCACTCTCTCGAACCTCCGACGGTAACTCCGACGGGACGGCAACGTCAACTCCGATTCTTCACTCCTCCCACCATCGTCAAACCAGAGAATAATGCCACTTTGCAAGCGTGGAAGATCTACGGAAGGCCACCAGGGTGGCATTCGGGGCATCTTTCAGCTTCTACCAGATATCTATTTACCGATGCCCGCTGGATCTGGAGCTCTGCGCACAAATTAATGATTCTCGTGGTCAGAACGGTTAAATTCTTTCCAAGAAACGGCAGAAATTTCGAATTTCTCCATCCCCAGAACGACCGTCAGGCCACAGAAGTTGTTTCTGCCCGTATTTCAGTTGCCGACTCGACGCGTCACAATAGGCCGAATGCCCTCAGGTTGACGTCTGGTTGATGTCAATCTTTGTCAGACAGACTTCTGCGGAGGCTCCTTGGCATTCAGCTTCAAGTTCTACCGTCGACCACCGTGAATAGCACTAGACTATGCAGTCGCCTTCAGTTCACTCAATTAACGGGCTGTCTCCTGGCTGTGTAATTTCGTCCTTGGCGTCGAAGAATACAGCGGCAACGCCATGCCGGGATGAATGCGTAAGGTGAGCACTGCGTTGAAATACGATGACGTGTAGATGTCTAAGACGATAAATAGCAACCCCCTTCATGTTCGAAGCTTAAACGCGTCGACGGACTTCCCCATCCAACCAGCAATTCGAAACCATCATGACCACCCTCATCACTGGCGGCACAGGCAAGACCGGATCCGCACTTGCGCGCCTCCTGCACGCTACCGACCACCCCGTTCTCATCGCCACTCGCCGAGGCGCTGCCCCAGAGCCGTTCAAAGCGGTGACCTTCGACTGGCATAACCCGAGCACATTTGAGAACCCATTCAAGACTGACCCGAGCATCGATCGAGTCTTCCTCGTTGCCCCGGACGACATGGAGCCACTCGCGCACATGAAACCCTTCATCGACCTCGCAGTGTCCAAGGGCGTCAAGCGCTTCGTTTTGATCACCGCGACGCAGGTGGACAAGGGTGGCCCAATTTACGGAAAGGTGCATCAGTACCTTGCTGATATTGGGGTCGATTACACTGTCTTGCGGCCGACGTGGTTTATTGGTACGTCCACGGTCGAAGTTTCACTTTCAGGGAGGAGGTATTGACAGACACCATGCCATCAGAGAACTTTGGTTCGTACAGCCAAGGCATTATTGAGAACGACGAAATCACGTCTGTCACCAAGGACGGCCGCATCCCGTTCATTGGCGTCGAGGATATCGCCAAAGCCGCCTTCGACGCGCTCGTTGCAGAGAAGAGCCCTAACACCGATTACTATGTCATCGGCCCAGAACTCTGGTCCTACAACGAGGTATGCAACTCTCCGAAACTCAGAGAATCCTAAATTGACGCAGGAGGCGTAGGTCGCTGCAGCTCTCACTGAAATCCTGGGCAGAAAGATCACTCACAGGAGTCTCACGGACGAAGAGCAAATCGCTTTCTACCAGTCCATCGGGTTACCAAAAGAATACGCGGTTCTTTTGAACGCGAGTGAGGCACGCGTTGCGGAGGGTGTAGAAGAGGCAATCGTCGGTAACCCGAAGGCGATTGTCGGAAAGGTGAAATTGCGCGACTACCTCGAAGCTAATAAAGACCTCTGGAAGAAGGCATAAGGAAAACACTTTTTAAGAAAAGAAATCGCCTGTATTATTGTACCACATCTGCACAACGGTCTGAGATGTGAAGATTGTATATCACTTACATATGGTTGCCTGCTTCTAGAGTCTTCAACGTTCTTTTAATTATTTCAAATTACGTCCCGACGTGTTCAAGGCAATGATTTTGGAGCCTCACGTGATCGTATTGACGTTCAGCGGACCGTCTTTTCGTTCAACCCGCATCAACCACCTTTCCAACATTCGTGACGCGAACTACTCATGATTCCACACCAATGAAGTCTGTTAGACAAGGAAGCTTGTACAATGACTCCAGCGACTCGTTCTCCGGTATCTCTCACCTCCAGTCGGACAACTACCGGGAATGGCACAAGTCACCCATCGTTGCAGTAATATTAACTCTCCAGAGATTTACAATACCACCAAGTCGGGGCCGCTGGACCTAGAGCAACGCACGGAACTGGTAGTGTGCACTCCGATCGTTGGCGGGCCTCTTGAAGAATGCGAATCGCCACGGATACTTGTCCGATGCCTACTGGATTGTTTGATCGGTGCGGATATGTCCTTCTCCTCGCTCTATTGAAATGTCTTCTCATTCAAGAAGATGCCATCTTCCAGGCCTTGCGAATTCGTTTCTCAAAAGCTTCCCACATCTTGACATCTCGACGAGGAACCTGCTCCGGCGACTAGGAAAGGAACGGCGTACAGCTCCAGAGCCCGTGAGCAGACATGATCCCTCGTTGTGCAGCGAGTACGTGTACCACCTTTCCTGGTCATGATAGGCTACTTAGTGTATTTCATAGTGAAATGCACTTCCTTTCGGACTACCTGAACGAATGCCATGCTCTTATCGTCGATGGCGATATAGCAGTACGGGGGAAAGAACGTCGAGTGCCCGGAAGGGATTATTCGGTAGGCGTCTAGCTTCTCCCCTGCGTATGTATAGCTCACAGTAATTTCAGGGAAATATTCCTTTCTTACCAACGCGCGTGCTGCGTCTATGGATGAATAACGAGCCTATTCTCCACACCACCATCGATGACCTTCAATTTTTTCCCTGGGTGTTATTGTGGATTGCCTTTCGCAAGGACCCCGCACATCCGGAATCTGAAGCAAGTCTGATGGCTTTGAATAACGATTCTCTCAGGAACGTCTCGCACACAAAGGCTGGGCTCATACAAGAAATTGCCGACAGATTCTCAATGTCCAGCCTCCCTCAGTCGGTGAGGGTCATCCGAGACCTCTTCAACAGATGGATTGACCTTTCGCGAGAAGCCACCGAGCAGTTGTTTATCCTGCTTGAGGGTGAGAGGTTTACGGGCAACAAGCTGAACTCGAACCTGCAGCTCCAAGCAGTGTTCGATGATGCTCTAGAAGGCATGACGAAGAAGTATCTGAAAGAGTATATGCGAGCTGCAGTGGATTTTATCGAAAAGGAAGACGTCGGGTTAGAGCTCTGGCCTGAGCCATCTGCATAAATTTGTGGTACGGATAAATGTATTCCGACCCCATCGTAACGGTCCATCGCTTGGACCACCTTTCGTCGTCGCCTACGCCCTCCGCTCACCCGCTCGCCTCACCCATTAATCCCCGACTCCGTCATTCTCAGTCCAGCCCACCTGTTCCGTTTAGTATCGTACGGCTCCTTTCTCTGTCTGCGGCCGCCCAGTCTATCTATTAGACCCCAGAGTCACTCACTAGGCTGCTGGAACTACAATCACACTCTGTTCATCAGCAGGCAGGCTGCAATCTCCACAATCTTGTTCTTTGCACCGAAAATTGCAGTGGAAATTGAATGTGTAAGGTAAGCTCTGTGTTGAAATACGTTGGCGTGTAGATGTAAATGACGATAAATAGGAATTCTCCCTTCAACTTCGGCAATTCGAAATCATCATGAATACCCTCATCATTGGGTGAGCATCGCGAGCTGGAGGCGCTTGCTCTATTACTGGGCGCTGCTGCTTGCGCACGACGCCCCAAAGCACGTCTGCGCTGTTGACTCTCCGGTATCTGCTAACGATGCGAGGGACCCCTTCCGTTCCAAAGAAGCACTTCGCTGAGACCCAAAGTTCGCCTAACACAACTCAAGCTTCGCATGCACGAAACGTCGGGTATGAAGCTGAGCATCGTTAAAGCAGCGAACAAGGTTATCGAGCGTACGAACCTAGCCAAAGGACCTGGCAAGCCTCTCGCCTCTGGAACAAGTAAAGAAAAAGAGAAAGAAAAGTCATCTTCGTCCTCGAGCCAAGTGTGGGCGTCTCTGGCACGGTATGATGACACGCTCGTCGATCTCCTCGAGGAGTGGGAGACGTACACGCGGGATTCAGAGGGTCATACGGTGCTGGTGAGGTGAATGCCGTGGACGAAAAAGTATGCCTTTCAGTAATCCTCTTCTGCATTTGCTAATCCCGCTCCTCAGGAAGGAAAAATCCATATATACTCTCCGACCGCTGTCCGACAAGCGCTGGGAGGGCCTTAAACACGACCTGCAAAAGAACGCCAGCAACGCCGAGCAGATGCTCGATGCGATCAACACTAACGCCGAAGCAGTGGGTTTATCGCGCTCAGAGACGAACTCGATGTACGACATCACGACGGCCGGCCTGAAGGCCAGTCTCGACCAGGGAGTCATCCTCGACGCAGGCAGGGAGATACGCGTCAAGCTCTACATGGGCCAGGTATTCATGGGCTGGCTCTGGTTCATCCCGACCTTCCACATGCCCCAACCACCGCCGACAGCTTCTACGACACCGGCACCAGACTCGCTCAAATCAACTCTCCGCCTCACGCGTAAGGAGCTTGACTTTCCACTCGGCCTCGGGAGCAGCATCATCGACGTCGAGACGGAGATGGAGTGGGTCGTTCCAGCGCCTGGACATGCGGGAGTTGAGGCGGTCGAGCCCCCGCTTCGCGCACGTACGGAGGATTCGAAGATCGGGACGGACGCAGAGCCTGTGCAGACTGGTATTGCGGCGCTCGCGCAGGCGATGGTGAGCGACCAAGAAGTCGAAGACGAGGGTACGAGCTCAGCGGGCATGGCGGGCAGTGAGTCGGGAAGTTTGAGAAAGGTCGGAATTCGGGAGACGGTGGAAGCGAAACAGGGCGCAAAGGAATAAACTCGTTAGTGCCTGTTCTGTATTACTCAAGTTCTATCCAGAGGCTGATACTGGCTTAGTAGAGTATGTAAAATACTCATGAGGTAAAAGACTTATAATACGAAGTCCACGTCCACGAATTCAGGACCATGACCAACCAATCAGCTTACTGCCTGATCATGATTTCCTTGGCATCGTGCGGCGTACTTCACAACCCTGCTATAATTTCCTTTTAAAGTCGAACTCCGATGCCCCAGGGAAAGCTTGTCCGAGTCTTGGCGCAGATCAGCTAAGCCGCCCGCAACTGGAAGAGGCATATTGCCAGTGTACCTGGTTCAACTTCTGTCTTCTACAAGGTCGAGGCGGGCCATGGCCTGTCCAGCAGTTGAGCCACAACAGTGCTCCGGCCGTCGACGATTTACTTGCTTCGTGACCTGTCTTGATACAAATTGAGAAAATCCTGAACACAGGGGTGGTTCTGAAGGCTGGAGCAAGTCAAATATCGAGCTTCTGACTTTGAACGGCAATAAGGAAGAGGGCCTTTTGGCGGCTAGATCGATGAGCTTCGCGCTTCTCCATAACTTATCGAAGATGCATGATAGTAATCTGCTCCCATGACTTGTCCGTATAACTTCACCGATGCCAGTATTGCCACAATGCCTCCGGTCCACACATAAAATTCGGCCTTTATTCCTATTTGCCATGGTGCTCAGTTAGCCACAACCATAAGATTTGCGTTGTCAGAAGATATATTCTCCGCGAGCTTTATCTAGTAGTGCCATATTCTGTCAATGAATCGTAGATTAAATCACTTGGGAACATTTATGTTATGCAGTTTCGAACAAATGGAGCCAGCCAAGAACGTGCTCGGCAAATATTGTGAGGCGCATTCTATTCTGTTATTTCCTTTTAAGCATGACTCGTTCCGGATGCGGCGCTCCTCCGAATCTTGGCGTAGATCCGCTAAGCGACTTCTCCACAAGATACGTATCACTAGTTTGCCTATCCAGAACTATTGGAACTTGAGAGGCTGAACTATTGTCTTCCACAAGTCACGGATCGAGGCAAGTCCAGCGACAACCAAGTTCGGACTGTAGATAGTGTACTCGATGACAGCGCTCGAGACACGCCGAAATACAGACAAAGGCCTAAAAACGCGGATGGAAGTAAATTCTAGCACTAGAGCATGTAAGTTGTATGTCAAACAGCGACGAGGACGGGCGGGGATCATTAAAGAAGAGAGTCTTTGGGCGCCTGGATTGACGAATGTTCACTTCTTTGGTTTGCGGTAGTAGCACGGGACAGGCCCCTGCTCATGTGTCCGTGCCAGACAACCCTATAAGGATTAACGACGCCAAATACTCCTGCGGGTTAGTGACCGTCCAGATATTATTCAGATGAACATTGGTCTTCAATTTTCACAAATCGTGAAGTGTTACATAGCCAGAACATCGTTTCTCAGCTACGCAAGTCATTTTACCGCTCTCACACTTGTTAGCTTTCATTACGACTGCCTCCAGGGTCCGAACGGGAGGCAGAGATGCCTATCACCCGATCCGCTGCAGCCGGCCACAAAGGTACCCCGAGATTATATTTTCTGTCTATAAAAGCGGCCTGAACAGCAGAGAGCTATCTACAAGCCAGCCAACGCAAAGCTTCTCTCATTAAAACAGCACAATGTCTTCTACTACTCCTAAGACTATCGCGCTCAACCCTGGATATCGTGGCTTCGTTGTCATCGTACGTTCCCGCCCACCGTTCCCCACCTCTGATTAATTATCGCCTCCGTTGCCGCAGGTCGTCCACGCCGATTACAAACAGCGCGTCTTCCTCGACGTGCGCGACACCGAGAACACCCAGATCACCTCGGCCACATTCGAAGGACAGGGTGCAAAGGCGTACGCTAAGAACACATTTAACAACAGGCTGCATTGGTCCTTCGGGCCGTTCGACTACCAGGCCACCATCTCCGTCAAGATAAACCACATGGAAGCAGGCAACCGCCTCGTCGCCTCCAAGATGTACGGACCGCTCGAGGTACGGGGTAATCTTTTGCTGTTGATCCTAGAAACACAGAATCACGTTGTGTAGGTCGACAAGCAGCCCGAGCCTGACTATCCGATTAAGTTCTGCCAATCGATGGTGAGTCCTCACTTTTCTCTAGAATAAGGATAACTAACGGGCGTATCGCGTTGTAGGTGTTTTCCGAGGATGCGAACGACAACGACCGCGACGATTGCATCGTTTCGGTTCTTCAGTACCTCCAATGATAAGCCTCTGGAATTTCGCACCGGCCCGACTCGGATGCGGCGGGCGACTCTCGAGGGCGTCGGGGGACAAAAATCTGAATTCTTGTAATGTGTGCATAAGCTGTTTCTCGATATGTAGTTGTACGTGTATTCATTGCGAAGATAACTGAAGAATGGTGACAAAGTTAGTGAAGATTAGGGACGACGCAAAAGCACGTGGCCTACGCGTTTGAGTTATTTGTCTCTATTTCTAATTCCCACATCCGAACGAGCTGGCCTCTATCCCCCACATACCTGCGACGACCAACACCGCCGGCGCGCTATATGGCGTCGACATTCCCATTCGTGGATATCCCTGGATGGCTGCCTGCTGTCTAGGCCACTCAAATTGGTCTCTCAAAGGTTTCTCACATCTCGACATCTCGACGGGGAACCTGCTCCGACGATTCGTAAAGGAACAGCGTAGGGATCCACAGCTCGTGAGCAAAGATGACCCCTGGTTGCGCAGCAAGTACGTGTGTCATCTTTCCAGGTTGCACCAACCCGCATGCTGGGCCGATGGATGAAAAACAAGTCTGTTCTCCACACCCTATGTTATCATCCCGGAGTGTTGGTAGTGTGGAGTTATGACGGACGTCGACGGCGATCGTTGCACTGCAGAGGAGCATTCGGACGTGTGGGGTACAAGGTTTCCGAGTAGTGGGATGGAGGGCGTACCACTCGAAACCTTATCCAGATGTCCTAGCCAACTCTTTCGTCACTTCTCAGAAAAGGAGTGCACTCCCGACTGGGGATGCTCTGGTGGGTTGGCTGGTGTTTACGATAATTATATTTCAGTCAGTTAGGCTCTTGTGGGACAGGCGCTACGTATACGCCCAATGCCCATGTCTTCTGCCTCACGTCAATAACGTGAATCAAAGTACGACATACTCACAAGAATATCCTTTAGCGCCAGACCGACGCTCTTGGTGTCATAGAAATCCGAAGAACCTTGTATCCCAACACACGGCAATCGCAGTGTAAAGAGCCTTCATCTTATCTTATCAAACATTTAAGCGCGTGACTTGTTCACGAACCACATCGTTGGGTTCAAACTTCAGTTCAACTCGACTTTCTACGTTTGCACCATTGACGCGAAATCTTCGACCGTCAGATTGCCGCAAGGTCACCTAGACAGAACCAGCACGATGGAAGGCCCGGTCGAGGATGAGAAGAAGCCATTTGACGCCGAAACCACCCAGGAGGACGACGCGCAACCAGATCCCGACGAGCATCTTATGCTGGACCAGGGAAATGGACGTGTGTGGCTCGTCAAGGTTCGTGAGCCATCTCACTCATCTCCAGGAACGGGCTACAGTCTCTTCGTTGCACTCGCAATGTAGATCCCCAAGTTCCTCATGGAGCGGTGGGCAGCTATCGACGTTGAGGACGTTCATCTAGCCACACTACGGGTATACAATCCACCTCCAGATGCGCCCAACCAAAAGGCGCGAATTGTACTTTTCCTTCCTCCCAACCGCGACCCCAATGACCCCAACGCCACACTCCCGCCACAACCCTCAAATCGACCTGCATTCGAGACAGCAACATCATATGCCGCCACGGGCCCCGAACCAGACTGCTACGAACTCGACATGGTCAACGACAGCGTGGAGAACCAGATCGTAGTCGCGGAACGACCGAAGGACTCTTCACTCAGCGTCTCATCCGCCACCGCGGCCGCTACGACCAACACACGAGCTCGTACGACGATTCTAACTGGTCGAATAAAACACGAGTGCAATCTCCGGCCTGCGTTCAGCGCAAACTACCGACGACAGATGAGGGAACGGCACAAGAAGTACAACACGCCTGCGCGCCAGATCAGGATGATAGAGGACGCTGGGGTGCCAGGTGGCAGAGGAGGAGTCAACAGACTCAGTAGTGGTGTCGGCGTCGGTGCCGGAAGTGCTTTCGGAGATCTCATTGTACGTCCTTCCGACTCCCTTCGTTTCTCTGCATTATTGTCGCAATCTCTGATGTCGTTAACTAGCGTACGAAACCGAAACAACCGAAGGGCACCTTCGAGCGCATGGCCCGTATGCCACGGAACCAGCTCCTCGATCAACTCTTTGCCCTGTTCCGCGAAACACCACGATGGAGCATCAAGCCTCTGCGGGAGAAGACACAACAGCCCGAGGTCTACCTGAAGGAGACTCTAGCTGAGATCGCCTTCTTGTATAAGTCCGGGGAGTATAACGGACTTTGGGAGCTGAAGGAGCTCTTTAGAGAGAGTGGGGTGCGTTTCTTGATTTCTTGCTGTTGGACCGGCGCCTGATTAGCTGGTCATAGATGAAAGCGGAGAACGTCCCTGGCCCAAGCATGTCCGGCGACGTCAAGATGGACGAAGATTACGATGAAGATGAGGATGAGGATGAGGACATGGAGGAAGTGTCATAACTTTCCTTGGACCTTTCCTCGTCGTTTGCGGCATAATTTATTGACCAGAGTGTATCATATTGGTAATGTCATTTAATAAATTCACATTGTCTGCTCCTAGACGCTGTCGAAGACTCGCTGAAGTGTGGCCTGCACTTCTCAAGTCTAAACGATCGATGTCCCGATTACTCGGTATGCTCCAATACTCAAGCGACCACTTCCTGGACATATGTTTCAGGAGAATGCGGACGCAACGGAGGGTGCAAAATCGATGGCGGCAACGAAGCTAGCTTCACACTTGTGGGTATCCCTGAGACAAGGATTTGGTTCTCCAGCGCCCTGGTCTTCGATACACCCGACTGAGTCGGACTTGCTCCTGGTCGGTAGCAACTAGAGGTTGTCTACATATCATTGGAGTAGGGTCAGTTTTTCGTTATCCGGGATATCGCAATGTGCTAATTTTAAGGCACCAGCCCAACCGATACCGATTCTTCAGCAGGAGAAAAATCCTCCCCGTCGGCGCCATATGAATGATCCTTGCTCACTGTCTTCCACGCCATCTCGCCAAATTTAACCTTGCATTTTCAATTTTTATGCACAAACCTCGCTTTTCTCCCTCTCCTGCCCAAATCCTCTACCACAGGCCTTGGGGTCGAAAAGGCTCCATCAAACGCCTGCTGGAGGGTTCCTTCCTCATGTGACACTGCAATACTCTACATTATCGATCAATTGAACACACAAGTGAATTCAATCTGGTAGGCGCCCTTCAGTTCCGCTCGGACAGCTGCTGCTGGGTTAACAGGCACTCACTCTACGGGCAGCTTGGCATGGCTCACTTGCAGATTCAAGACCTCAGTTGAGGCTGAATACATTTCTGCCAGCCAAGCGAATCCAGAAGCGTCATGACTTCAACGGAGACTTGAATTTGATGGGAACGCCAATCGTCTCGGGCACAGGGTCGCCCAGGCCGAGCCCGCGTTTTCGGGGTGTCGACTCGGAGAAACCCCGTTGCCCTTGAGTCGCTTCCGCAACGTTCTCCAGCACTTTTTCTCTCTTTCCGCTATCTGTCTGCGAACGGGATGACTTCACAGTGGGTCATGGTCGACGAGGCGGATTCTAGCGTCCAGTATGGAGCCGGATGGACTGCCCACTCGAATGTTCAGGACAATCCGGGAGACTGGGGGCCTCCCTTCGATGGAACGGAGCACACAGCCGATACAAATACGACTGTGCCGTTGACATTCACAGGTAAGGAGGACTGGCGTTAACATTGGTCCAACAGCCATTCATTGCTCTGTAGGAACGTCGATTATCGTTCTGGGCAAGCTAGACGGAAACAACGCGACTGGACGGCCGGATCCCTACCGGGACTGCATCCTCGACGGAGAGGACATTCCGAGATGCGGATATTCAACCAGCTTCACCGGCCACTGGATCTTCTGCAACAGGCAAAACATCCCTGATGGCCAGCATACGTTCACACTGACCACCAGCACCACCGGAGCTCGGACGATTTCAGTGGATCAGTTTCGGTACCTGGCCTCTCCGACCATCAGCATCGACAATGCGAAGGTTCAGATCGATACCGACTCTGTGAGGTATAGTCCTGGTTGGGAGAGCGATAGCAGGAATAGCCATACCTACCAGACAGGAGCGAGTGCAGTTCTTGACTTCGTTGGTATGTTTTCACCTTAGTCTCAGAACCAATGCCCCATCGTCGACAAATCCATCGATAGCCACACTCCACCGGAGATGACCGACCTCACCCGCCCAACTCCTTATGTGCAAGACGGACGCGACTCATCGACCGTGTACAGGCCTTATTCGCTGGATGCTCGGGCGAACCGGCTCAGTTGGCAAGGGTCACAGCAGGCGCTGGAGCAGGGATTTTCGCAGGTACAGCTGTTGAACCATTCGCAATCGAAGGTGGGGCTGATGCAGCAGGGGTATACCCGTATTCGCCCACGCAGACTTCGCCTCTCACGTCCCCTGCCGCGACGTCGACCGTCCCGACGACCTCCAACGCCGCCTCGTCGAGTTCGCGGCCTGACTCCGGAGAGTTACCTCCGCCTCAGTATTCTGACATTGCACCTCTTCGTGGACCTCCCACCGTCGTCCCAACTACGAAGGGGACGGTTCTCGCTCCTTAATCTTTCCCGCTCGTTGTAGGTGGGCTTTACACACGCACATGCATCATGATACCTAGTTTTCATGCGAAGATGTTATCGTTCCGCCTCTCAACCTCATTTTGGATCAATAAGTTGTTTTGCGCAAGCAGCGAACGATATCTCGACACTTTTCACACCTAACTTTGGTATTTTATCTCTACTCTACATACTTTCGAACATCCTACATTATTCTTCCTGCGTACTGAGGCCCCCCAAGGGGCAGGTTTTCGTCACCGAAAGATGTTCATTTACAGCCAACAAGTCTTGGAGTATTTCTGATTGTATATGCTGGGTTCACACTCGCGAAGCGCTAGAATCATTCCAGCGGATTTAACAAATGAGATTAAACCTGCAGCGATCGTCATTTCATTCTACCCATCACACCGACGATTAACGAGCTGCAGAGACATTATGAGAATTGCTATATTTCTGCCCTAGCACATCGATTAGGGTGTGGCGCTTGAGGGAGTGCTCGTGCGATTTCAATTCTTTCAATTAGGTTTCACTGATGATCTCGAAGATATTGTACAGTCCAAAAAGCCGGATATGTGAGAGGATGCCTCCTCTATGCATGTTCCGAGTGTAGCCAAATCATGCTAAAAGCTTCAGATCAGCCGGGTTGTCGAAAAAAGAAGCGAAGAGTGTTCGCACCTGCTCGATGTTTCCCCTTCTTCGAATGAGGCTGCTTCTCATAAGCATTAGGTTTATGACCGTCGGCGGGCTCGAGCTGGTGAACAGTCCCAGAGGGGTTTGGCCGAGACTGCTGCCCGCTCGAGCTGGGCCCAGGGGCAGGTACATGATTGTGGTTGTGGTTGTGGCCGCCGCAGCTCGAGTCCGAGTCCGAGTCAGACGACTCATCCGAGGATTCATCGAATTGTTCTGGTTTGTGATATATACAACATACTGAAAACGGAGCATCGTTAGAAAGGATTCAAAGGAAGGAACAGGGGTTTTAAAAAAAAGAAAGAAAGGCTCAGACATACTCTTCGATTTCTTCTTCCCACATCCCTCGTTATCCACTACATCTTCGTCCCAAGCTACCCTTGGTGCATCCCTCGACCGCCCCGCACGCACCCTCAGCGATCCAACGATCCGCCCTGAATCCGAGTTGATGTTCTCATCGTTATCGCCCTCTTCACGGGTCGGGTCATTTGTAATCGTGAATGTTCGCGAACCATCGGCTGGTGCGTACGTCGCTGGTGGCGTCCGGGCTGCAGATAGCATGGTGCGAGGGGATACAGAAGGGGGAGTTCAGATATGCGAGGAGAAAACGGAAAACGGAGATGGATGGTTTAGTTCAAGAGTGGCGGTCACTTCGCTGCCTATGAGAAGCCAGAGGAACTCGTTGGCGATTTGCGAAGGATGTTTGGGAAGGGGGGACCAGCCTTTGCAGTCGTCCCTAGAAAGACGGGTTATGACTGAACTTACTGCATGTCAAATTATTACAGTAACACATAACACATGAAAAAGGTGAGACCAATCACTGAACATGCACCAAATACGTAACTGAACTCCTCAAATATAGTTCCACGAGTTGTCAACATGTCACGTCCCTCGATTCCACACCAATGAAGTCTTCGTCTGCTGGTCAGGGAAGCTTGCACAGTGACTCCAATGTCTCGTCTTCCGGTATTTCTCGGCTCCGGTCGGTCCTCAAGCCACACATGTGGGATGACTTGTATGAGAAGATTGGAGAGGTGCAAGATACGACAAATTTGCCCAAGGCGTTGTTCCCAATCGAAGAGATTCGGCAATCCAAGCAGTGGATGAAGATCAAGAAGAATCTCGAAAAGACGTTCTTTCCGGTCGACTCTGCTTCACCCCTCATCTCGTCTCTTATCGCCTGCCAGAAAAAAGAGGAACGGAACTCGTATCCGCCGCTGGTCAAAGTGCTAAACGCAATCTTGAATCATATCCAATCGAACACTACCAACGAGAGGGAACTCGGTCCTCTGGCATCCTCCGCATTCCGTGTGTACGATAAAGAGGTTCGAGGAACGATTGATAGCATATCTGGGAGACTCAAGCCCGATATCCTTTGGCTCCTGTTGGACTCTGTTGAAGATGCGCGGAGACAACGGGGAGAGGCCGCACAGGTACTCATGAGGAGCTTGTTTTGGGCCCAAATATTCAGTACGGGCGAGGTGCAAGAGAGGAACACCCCGCTGCTCCAGCAGAACGCTACCTACATGCGGGCGCTGATGTCAATGGGAAGGTACTATACCTCCACCTTCGTCTACAACCACAAGCGGTCCACGTTCCGTTTCTGCTTTCACGTCCCATTTGCGGTGTACCTCACGAAGGAGTTCAAGATCGACGACAAAGAACATTTTATGGAGGTCGCGGAGATCATGTACGCCATGTGCAAGATGACGCGTTATCAGCTTGGATACCACCCATTCCTCGAATTGATCGACTATAAGAAACAGCGGGTTGCGCTGCCGCTGTCAGACCGCGGGTTGAAATGGGCCTCAATGATCCAGCTCTGTCGCCGCGTTGGAGCTGTGGGCCGTCAGACTCTGGCCGGTCGGTTGTCCATGATAGACGACGACGACGACAAACTTGCCTCTAAAGTGCAGAATCTCGCATTGAAGGATGCAATACTCCTGCAACCGCAGCAAGATATCGTCACCTTCCGTCGAGGCTTTCTACGCAAAGATGGCGGCCCTGTCGGTCATCCAAAAGTTCAATCATCTGGGGCTAGGAGATGTGCGTTTTGCCTTGACACTCTCACTTGATGTATTGGTGACATTTTTTGGGTAGCACTGCGCAAACCTCAACCGCGCGCTCTCGTCAAAACGGTCAAGTCCGAACCCATTCTCCTGGATTTCGGGAAGAAGCTCCCTGCTAAGCAGCTGCTCAAGTTGGAACGAACGATCTTGCCCTCTTTCTCATCACGGAGTGCAGACGCGTTCGTCGGGAACATTCTCGGCAACCGAAATGAAGATGTTTTGACGACCTGGTTAACGGGCTTTGGCAGTGTTGACAAATGGGATGGAGTCTTCCGACGATCCTATCCCAGTGTTAAACATGTCGATACTGAGATCCAAGCTTTGGACGCTGCGAGAGGAATGCACGGCCATGCTGAATACTACGTCTCTGTGCAGCTAGATCACTACTACCAGGACTGGTTCAAGACACCGCTCCATCGTTGCGGTGATATTAACTCTCCAGATGTTTACGATGCCGCCAAGTCGGGGCTGCTAGACCTAGAGCAGCGCACGGAACTGGCAGTGTACACTCCGACCGTTGGAGGACCTCTCGAAGAATGTGAATCGCCACGGATACTTGTCCGATGCCTGCTGGATTGTTTAATTGGTGCGGATATGTGCTGGCAATTGCTCTCGAAATGGCTTCTCATTCACGAACGTGCTATCTTCTAGGCCTCGCAAATTGGTTTCTCAACATCGAGACGTCTCTACGGGGAACCTGCTCCGACGATCAGTAAAGGAACAGCGTACAGATCCACAGCTTGTGAGTAAAGATGACCCGTGGTTGCGCAGCGAGTACGTGTGCCCCTCTTTCTGGTTGAGATCGATTACTTAGTATATTTCACAGCGAAATGTGTTTTCTTTCGGACTACCTGAAAGAATGCCACGCTTTCATCATTGATGCCGATCTAGCGGTACGATGGAAAGAACTTCGAGAACCTGGAAAGGATCGTTCGGTACGGTTCTGGCTTCTCACCTGCGCATGTAGCTGATAGTAATCTAAGGGAACTATTCCTTTCTTACCAACCCGCATGCTGGGCCGATGGATGAAAAACAAGCCTGTTCTCCACACCACCATCGATGATCTTCAATCTTTTCCCTGGGTGTTATTGTGGATTGCCTTTCGCATTTCGCAAGGATCCCGCACATCCGGAATCTGAAGCAAGTCTGATGGCCTTGAATAACGATTCTCTCAGGAACGTCTCGCACACAAAGACTGGGCTCATACAAGAGATTGCCGACAGATTCTCAATGTCCAGCCTCCCTCAGTCGGTGAGGGTCATCCGAGACCTCTTCAACAGATGGATTGACCTTTCGCGAGAAGCCACCGAGCAGTTGTTTATCCTGCTTGAGGGTGAGAGGTTTACGGGCAACAAGCTGAACTCGAACCTGCAGCTCCAAGCAGTGTTCGATGATGCTCTAGAGGGCATGACGAAGAAGTATCTGAAAGAGTATATGCGAGCTGCAGTGGATTTTATAGAAAAGGAGGACGTCGGGTTAGAGCTCTGGCCTGAGCCCTCCGCATAAATTTGTGTTCTTCGAGTGAAAGCTCAAGGCAAGTTTGATCATAACCGCTTTGTGTTTGACATGGGTACCCTGGAAAAGGTGTCTTGTTACGAACAGCAAGTCAGGGCGAACTCTTTCTCATGTGTTCTCATGTGCAACACCTGCATCTGTTGCACCTTGTCAACTCGTGTTCCTATGCTCGCGCCGTTCCTTGACAGGAAAACAACGTGCAATCTCTCTAACTGTTTTACCACAACAGAGGTATGCAAACGTGAATATAATAAAACAAATTCTGAATAATTTACGAGTGGTGCTAAGTGGAAGGAGATTGCCTGAGTTCCTGCCACAGGCCTAGAGCAAAGACGATCCCTTTATCCAGACGTTCTTATTGGCCTCGAGATAGTCACGCAACCTTCTTTTGCCAACAATCGCCTTTGGACTGCCAACGATTGCTTCCTCAGACCCCTCCTCAAGGCGAATCTCGCTGTCGCTCAGCAAGGTGGCAAACTCGTCCGACATTCCGAGGTACTTGAAGAGGTCTGTCTGCTGCTGGTGAGTAATCTGCTTGTGTGTTATCTTCCTTCCTAAGATTTCCGTCAAGGCGGCGGCTACCTGCCGGAATTATAGTCGACAGTTAGGATCCAGTTAACTCCACGTAAGTAGGAGCTGCTCTGAAAGGCGTACCCCGTCATAGGACCAGAGCTCTGGACCGATTACGTAGACGTCGGTGTTGGCGCTCTTCTCTGCAACGAGCGCATCGAACGCCGCTTGTGCAATGTCCTCGATAGCGACGAACGGGAGGCGGGCAGTCTTCGTGACCGATACGATTGAATCATTGTCCCGGATCCCACGAGCGTAAGTCACAAAGTTCTCTAACAATCGAAGGTTAGCTCTACGACTTGAACAACAACGCAAGTCACACCCATGAACCACGTCGGACGGAGGACGACATAATCGACCCCTAGGTTGGCCAGGTACTCATGCACCTTGCCATAGAATGGCCCTCCCTTCTCCGCCTGTGTCACGGTGATCAATACGAAGCGCTTGACGCCCTTGGTGATCGCGAGGTCGATGAACGGCTTCATGAGCGCGAGGCAGTCAACCTCATTCGGGGCGACGAGGTACACGCGGTCGATTTTGGTGTCAGCGTGGAACGGGTTCTCGAACGTGCTCGGTTCATGCCAGTCGAATTTGACCGCCTTGAAGGGTTCAGGGGCGACGCCCTTGCGAGAGGTGATGAGGATACTAGTTGGCTGCACGCAGGAGTCGAGCGACCGCGAGTCCAGTCTTTCCAGTGCCGCCGGTGACGAGGATGGTCATACTGGATATGAAGGCTGTAGAACAGACGTGGTGGGCAGCCGTTAGAGAAAGATGCTATTGAGTCGCCTGTTGGGAAAGTTCCCTAATTACTTATACTTCGAATAATCCATCCCTGAGACCTCGATGAATTCATGTGAATGGACGAACTGTAGGTGATGAAGACGGCGAATTGCCTTGGGTAAACGGGAAACTTTCCAAATGCGGCCTTGCTGATTCGGCATCGGGCTTCGAATAGGTCTCATGTCACCTTGGAGCTTTCAAATCCGTCGACAGGCGTCGGCCTCTCAACCCAGGAGTCAAGGCACTGACATTGTTTCTGCCCCCTATTCTCAACCTTGGGACCACAGCCAGTGCCGGCGGTACCTAGCCAAAAACGGTAAAAAATGCCAATCTAGTAAGTACTGCTTGGGTACGCAACCTTTGCATCTACATCGTGTACCCTTCCAAGTCGCGCCAGAAACGCATGCATAGTGCAGAAGTGCTGGCTTCTCGATTGGGAATCATGTGCAGTTTCGGCAAGCACCGGCGATTGATCAGCCGGTCGTCAACAAGTGCGCCACACCGGGCGCTTCATCAGCTGGGGTTGCTGAGTGAAAAACATAGTGTCATCGGCAGATAATAATATAAGTACCATGAACATCACGACGAGAAGTTTAACAGCTACACTATGTACCAGAACGCGAGAGAGTCTGAAATATCTCTCTGCAGAACCTACTGAGCAGAGACATCTCGTTGGGACGGTCTCGATCTAAAAGAGTCAAGAATAAATAATGTACGTCTTCGTTCTATCTGCCAAGGAGATTCATGCAGATGGATCAGGCCAGATCGTCAGCTCCTCTCCCTCCCCTTCAATGAAGTCTACTGCAGCTCGCATATACTCCTTTAGACATTCCTTTGTTGCGTCTTGAAGAGCTTTCTTGAGTTCCTTGTGAACCTCTGTGCTCGAATGGAGATTGTCGAGAGTAAACCTTTCATCTTCAAACACACGCGACACCTCTGCAGTCGCTTTTCGTGAGGCGGCAATCCATCTTTTGAACAAGTCTTGAATGGCTTGTACAGAGAGTGGGAAATGCAGCACTTCGGCTTCGTCAGCGATGTTGTCCATAAGCGAGGATTTCGTGATGACAACGTTCCGAACCGCTTTACGGTTCAAATCAGTCAAATGCACCTCGGATTCTCGGTGTTTTGGGTCTTTGCGGAAGGCGATCCACAGAAGGACCCAGGAAAAAGATTCAAGACGGTCGATCGTTGTGTAGATAATGGGTTCGCCACGCGTTAACAGACGCAGTATGCGGGTCGGTAAGAAAGCGATGGCTCCCTTGAATTGCTGTCAGCCGCCTGCACGGAGAAAATACAGCGATATGCATCCTTACCAAAAATTCCTTTACGTTCATTCGTGTTTCACTTAATGGCGCCTCTATTTCAACATCGAGGATGAAAGCGTAACACTCGTTCAGGTAGTTGGAAAGAAACTGCATTTCGCTGCGAAATTCTTCAACCAAATGTCTATGCCCAGGAAAGATGGCATACGTACTCGCTGTGAAACCAATCTTCATCTTTTCTTACTACCTCTGTGTGCGGACGAACTTCCTTTTCTAATCGGCGAAGTAGGTTCCTATTTGAGATAGCCAGTGGATACAAGGGGATGCCACCCGCCCTGTTGTCAGTAAGATACACTTTTGCAAAGCCTGAAGGATGGCGCCTCAATGCGTGAGCGAACTCTCCAGAGTTAGTGAGAGGTGAGCAAACGCACCGACCAAACAATCAAGCAGACACCGAGCAAGCATTCGTGGGGATTCGCAGCCTTCAAGAGATCCCCAAACGGTCGGAGTACAAACTCCCAGTTCCATGCGGTGGCCTGGTGCAAATGGCCCGCAGGAATCACCACAGGGGGGCAACTGCGACATTTCTAACGATTTGAGTTTCCCTGAGTAACAAGAGGGACGGAATAAGAGTTTTGGATGGGTTTTTTCTCGATCGACAATCAATTACGTCATGCAACCCTATCCGTCGAATGCCACTTTGTAGGGAGACAAGCATGCGGTCCTCCAAGAATAGAGTCGAAATAACAAAAATATGACCTGAAGAGTCAGGTAGAAAGATTTACTCATAGGCATCAGATTTCTTAGAGCTAGTAGCCTATAAATGGCACATAAGTGACTATAGCCAGTGGTTGACTCGGAACTGTTTACCGGGATGCCAGCGGAACTGGAGGACCGGCAGGAAAGGTGATATATCGAAACACCCCAGCTAGAAACAGACTCCTGCATCCCTTTGTCCCAACGGAAAACTCCTCGAAAGCGGTTCCCCATCCAGCCCTTTGGATTTGACCGAGAGTCGATGAGCCAATGTTACCATTCCCTCCCGTCCCGATAATAGCATAGTAATGATCTCGAAGGCTCGCCGGCACTTGGAACGCCGGGTGTTTGTTAGGTCCTCGGGACGATGGGTCTTGAGATGAGATGAGCAGCAAGATGAACAACGTCTTCTGCATTTTCTCCTCGGTTGTGCAGTAGATGTCGAGGGCCTGCAGAGCGTCATCGATAGTTCCGAATGTGAATAGTCTCGATCGTGGGAGGAGACTCTGGAGAGCCTTGTCAGATGAAAATTCGCGGTCATGCAGAATGTATGCCTCGGCTGCTTCGTTGGCGCCAATTAGAAGAACATGAGTTCTCTCGGCCTCGGCGCCTATTCCGTTTCTTCGCACACGCTCGACGTGTAGCTTGATCAAATTAACGTAGGTTCTCGTCATGGCATCGATAGTGCCCCCATACTGCATGCGAACGTAGTTACAATCGGCGGAGTGGCGACAGCGCTTGTTGAGTTGATTAAGGTAAGTGGTGACGATGAGGAAGATGAAAACGAACAGGAAGACGAGGATCGTAAGAGTCGCCTCAAAAGTTGTGATAGCGCCATCTGTCTTCTCGACGAGTGAGGTGATAGCTGCGGGGTCTATTGCTTGATTCAGTCGGTCGAGGAGGACTTCAGCTCGTGGTAGAACCTGGTCCATGACTGCAGCAGGGACCACCTTCCACTGATTTGGGGTACTGGTAATCTCGGTGATGGCATTCTCCGTGTTCCCAACGACCGACGCAATAATGGCGGGCTCTACTGCTTGGTTTAACCGGTCAAGAAGGACTTGGGTTCTTGGTAGAATAGATTCCATGATGTGGTAGGCGACCCATTTCCACTTATCCGCCGCACTGCTAATACCCATCATTTGACGTGGTCAGTACTGTAAAAGCAGGTTAGCGTAGGTTTAGACTAATAATTGGGAGACAGACCCCGTGTTATACGCGGTTAGTTGTACGTTGATACTCTGGGAGGGAAATGGCACGGTCAGACGGGCTTATTATAACAAGCTACAGCCCTCTTAAACGTGTCAGGTTCATTCCGACACAGTACTAGGACAGCACTTACATAAGGCCTCATGGATCGTGCATGCAACTAAATAATCAGAAATATGGCATTGATTTGGTGGCGGGGAGTGTGTCGTTGAGGAATGGAGGGTGCAGATTTTTTCATGTTCCCGAAGCTTGCGTGTTCGGCGCTTCATTACATAAAGCTTCGAGCGTCAAACGAGAAAAGGCGAAAGGAAAGCTTGGGAGTGTATAGGACAGTGGTCCGATCGGCGATGGGTAGCAAAGACGTAAAAAACGAACGAGGAGAAAATGGAAGATAAGAGAACGGATAATATGAAAGGTCATCAAATGTCCATCTCGACATCGCCCTCACCTTCCGCAGACACACCACCGCCAATTTGTTTTGCCAGACGCCGTTGCACGAGCCTAGCGTTGACGACAGTGAGAATGACCGTCTACAAAGCAAATGTATGCGCACCTTTGGAATAGATCCAACGGGGCTTCCATCCCAGGAATGCTTCCGTGCTCTTCGTATCCCGAAATAGGCACCCAGCTACTCAGAGGACTCGTCCCAGGCTCATAGCTCGCCTCCGCGACGTACAACAGTAGGCCATCTGGCTGTACCCTTGTCGTCATCGTAGTCGCCCGCCCATTGAACTGGAAACTAGGCTGGGGAGCGGCGTGTTGGTTGGGGTCCGCGATGCTCGTGGATCCATTGAAAGACGCCTGGAAAGTGAACGGAACTGAGGCGCTTGGCATGGGCTCCACCTCCATCCCACTCGGGGTTTCTGTTTCTGGAGGCACGGGCACGGAGACGCTCATTTCGCGTACTGTACGCGCCGCTGGTATTACTTCTGTATCCAGAATTGCAAAAGAGGTGTTCGCGTGATAGGGTACTGGGACGAAGGTCGTTGGGTAGGGAAAGCGGTACTTGAGTGTTTGCTCTTGCGGTACAGGGACGAAGTTGCTGTGTACAGAAGTAGAAGGCGGGACCGTTTGTGCGAGCTCTCCAAGCCGGGTGTCCCGCCACCAGAACCTTGGAGCCATGGCGTTCAAATAGCTGCTCAAATCAACGCAGATCTGGAGATACATACCGGAAACGCGCTTCACAGTCTGCAACGTCTTGCCCTTTCCACTTTACGACATCAAGAACGTGCAGAATGCCATTATCGCGCCAATTTACATCCAGGATGCAGTCCAGGATGGTCATTGGTGGAAGTGACGAGGGAAATGCCTTGATCAGCGTCTTGCCTAAAAGTCGCGACCGTAGAGTGGTATTGGGTACTGCAGAAAATGAATAAGAAAGGATGGAGAAGTATGAAGGTAAAGGCGTACCAACGCCTGCCACTCCAGCCGACTGATGCGTCACCGCCAGACACCTCTTCCCCACAGGAACAGGTGCAACAGCCACCCAGCCACCCTCCAAGTCGTTCGGCAGCCCATCGTCAACGATAGCACCGTCTCCAATGGACCAAGGGACATCTGGAGACATCTCCAGTAGTTCTGCGTACATGCACTTGTCCGCCCATTTACTCGGCTTGTTATTCCGCTTCTTGCCTTTGCGTTTCTTTGCCTTTTTCTTCGTCTCAGGACGATCTAGCTGATCCTGAACAACGGGCGCCTGAGGCTTGATGGCAGCAGGCTGTAAGGGGAAAGACGAAGAGCTGGGGGACGTGATGGCGTTCATTCGCATGGGATCTTGGGACTCTGGCACGAGCATGGAGGCGTATTGAGCAACAGAAGCTGGCGACACGACGTTGGTAGGTTCTCCATCCTCCTCTTCCTCCTCTTCATCCGAACCACCAAGATTCAGACCCGCGAAAAGGTCGAGCTGCCGGGTAGAGTCGATCCTCTGCGCTCTCCTCTGCGAACAACACGTAGAAATTCAATTCGCATAACGATGCTGTGACGCCGAAAACACGAAACTAACACGTTTTTGTTCCTCCAAAGCCTACTTTCCGAACGTCAGCGTGACTGGCATAATTTCCGACTCGCGTGCACGGACCTTGGTTCTCCGTGCCTCCTGGGACACCAACCTATCCATGATTGTCGTTGGCGGCAGCTTGTAGCTGGTCTTCCTGTCAGCGAACATCGTGGTACGAGGGAAAGGTATGGAAACCCTAACCCCAACGTTGGGTTTCATCTGATCTTTTCACTCTTTCCTCCGCTCTCCCAACATCTTATCTATTGCCTCGAAACTTAATCGATTATCTTTAGCTATTACCACCCATTAGAGCTTTTAATCTCACTTCAGAACATAATGGACGTCGATTTGCCATATAAACTTGTCCCTGTTGCCGAACTCCAAGGTGTGTGAGTTTGGATGCCATCCTTCTGTCGGTCTGACTAGCTTTTCCTCGGGTACAGGACATGAAGATCGCGCCTGGCATGTCGCATGGAACCCGAAGAAACCCACTCTTGCGTCTTGTTCAGCGGACAAAACCGTCCGGCTGTATTCCTACTCCTCGGCTCCATGTTCTCATTCTACCAACCTCGATGAAGCCAACACGAGTTCACATGCACACGAGCACCCTTTGAGGTTCGAACACATCACAACGATACCGACGGGGCATGCGAAGACTGTCCGTTCGGTCGCATGGGCACCATCTGGGGAGACTTTGGCCACTGCCTCATTCGACTCGAATATCGGGATCTGGGAGAAAGGCGAAGAGGAGCCAGACGAGGATGGAGCGACCGGTGACGGGGAGTGGGAGTGCATTAGCACATTGGAGGGACACGAGACCGAGTGCAAGAGTGTGGCGTACTCCAGCACTGGGACCCTGCTCGCCAGTTGTAGTCGAGATAAGACGGTATGGATCTGGGAAGGTGCGCAATATTCTGCATTTTCTTGGGAACACTACTCAAATCTTCGATGTATCTAGTCCACCCGGACGGTGAATTCGAAACCATTTCTGTATTGATGGAACATACGCAAGATGTCAAATGTGTCGGCTGGCACCCAACGGAAGAGGTTAGTACATTTTTCGTATTTGTCTCTCCTCCACTAAACATATTCAGATCCTCGCCTCTGCATCGTACGACGACACGATCAAGCTCTATATCGAGGACCCCTCTGACGATTGGTTTTGCTTTACCACCCTGACGGGGCACACCTCGACCGTCTGGTCTCTCGCCTGGTCTCCTGCCGAGACGGGCGGCTATCTTGCGTCCGCAAGCGACGATAAGACGGTCCGGATATGGCGGCGGATCGCAGAACACAAATGGGAGTGCGTGCTGGTGCTGAGAGGACATGAAAGGAGCATATATTCGGTCAGCTGGAGTAACGGGAAGCAGGCGGAGGGCTCGCATGCGTTAGGGTGGCTAGCCAGTGCCGGTGGAGATGGGAATGTGCTCATATGGGAGCTCTCAGTAGGCGTCCAGTATTCTCATATGCTTGATGCCCAAATTGATGGTCGAATACAGGAGCCTGCCTTAGAAGAAAGTTCGGCGATTGTGAAACCACCAACCCACAAGCTTATTGCGAACCTCAAGTCCGCACACGGTGTCCACGATGTCAATTCTGTCGTTTGGTGTCCACGGAAAGGTTTCGAAGATCTTCTAGCGACGACGGGAGATGATGGTTATACAAGAATATGGAAGATTGCCCCAAGTTGAGTTAGTATAAGTACCAATCTGCGTCCGACTGGAAGGAGAGACTAGGTGCGGCGCGTATGAGATGTATTGCAGCCATAAGTTACTCATAGTGACGGGAACACGAGCCTGAAAATGGCCTGCAGTCCGTCAAGACTCAAGAGCGGCATATATGGAGAAAAGATCGATTCCGAGAGAAACAGTCGATTTTGAAGTGGACGGATGACACTAGTCTTCCAAACTGGTTCAGGGGGATTCGGGAACAACGAACCATGAAAAAGGAACGAGAACTAGATTAAAAGTGCAATTCGTTTGCTCCATGCCAAACGTCTAGTTGTGCAGGTGCGCACCATCATCCTATCAATGAAAGTATCGCCTTCGAGACGAGACAGTCGACGAAGGCGTTCGTACCGGGCAACTCTTCCTCCGCCGCCAGTGAATTTGGATGTGCAGGCGTGAGCTTGCCGTACTCAGCGACTGTAAGCAAATCGAGCTTGGGTGGGTATTCGGAGTAGTCAATCTGGATAACGAGCTGCGCGTAGGGCAGAGAGGGGTATCCAATCTGGCGCAGGGAGGGCATGCCGACCCGAGCATAACATGCCTCGTCATGAGGAAGTTCAGGTAGCTAATGTTGGCTAGACTTATCGGGCGCTCTGATGGGGCTGTGGAATGAGGAAGACGTAGCCGGGGAGTAAGAGTCGTTTCTCTGGGTTATGAGAGCTTAATACAAACCGCCGGGCCAGGCGCTTTCGTTTATCTTGCAATCTTGTTTATGTCCTCCCTCTTTCCAATGGACGGATTGACATTGGGGGGAACAATAGAGGGCTAACAAGCAGTTGCTGAAGTCCGTTCGACAACCTGCCTTTCGGTACTAGGAAATGTGGTCAGGAGAGACCGGGTTCTCTGTCTGAGGTTTGACGCAGAGGGTGTCATGTGACAGATCACACTCATGTCTCGGCCGAATTTCTTATCTAATCTCCTTCTTCGCAACTTGCGATGACTCCAGTCGTCAGGTCTGCATTTTCTTTTCTTTCTTGTACTTTCTTCGGCGACCTATCATGCCTATCTTAGGCCTCTCACCATCTTCAACTCCCACATTTCCAGCTCATTTCGACATCGAGAAGGTCATTAGACCAAACATACTCTCACTACAACCTTACCGATGTGCTCGCGACGACTACAAAGAGGGCATCTTGCTCGACGCGAATGAGAACGCTCTCGGGCACTCAATTGGTACATCGAGTAGCGGAGATATCCCAGAAGACCTCCACGCGACCCTCGACCTCAACTTGCACCGGTATCCCGACCCTTCTCACCCGCTCATCAAGTCCCGCGTCGCCACTCTGCGCGGCTTAGCTGACCCCAGCGTGCCAGGGTCAGCAGAGGACCACATTTTCCTTGGTGTCGGCTCGGACGAAGTCATCGATCTCCTCATGAGAGTTTGTGTCAAGCCTGGGTCGGACGAGAAGATCCTCATCACGCCGCCTACATATGGCATGTACGGAGTTTGCGCACAGGTGAACGACATCGGTGTTGTGAAGGTGCCGTTGGAGCTTACGGGCGAGAATGGCGAGGGAGAGGAGGAGGGGAGGTTCAGTGTCCGACTCGAAGAGGTGTGAGCGTGTTTCAACCCGATTGCTCGTCGAAATGCTAACTTTGTCTAGGTCAAGAAAGCCGTAGACGCTGACTCCAACATCAAGCTTATCTTCCTCTGCTCGCCCGGAAACCCGACGGGCACTCTGATCCCCCTGAGCACCATTCGTAGCCTGCTCGAATACGAGCCGTTCAAGGGCATTGTCGTTGTGGACGAGGCGTACATCGACTTTGCCGGCAACCCAGAAGACAGCGCAGTGTCACTCGTGAAGGAGTACGCGAACCTGTGCGTGATGCAGACGCTCAGCAAGAGCTTCGGGCTTGCTGCGATTCGGTGCGTACTCCCAATCTTATTCTCGGCTCGCCGTTCCGAAATCTGAACTGTCTGGTAGCCTCGGAATAGCGATCGCGCAACCGCCGCTCATCCAAGTCCTCACCAACACCAAGGCGCCTTACAATATCTCCACCCCTACCGCGCACCTCGCTTTGTCCGCGCTCTCGGAGGCGGCCGTCGCCCTCATGCAGCGCAAGGTGTCCACGCTCGTCTCTTCCCGCTCGGCCCTTCTCTCCTCCCTCGCGAACCTTGCGTCGTTAGGTGTTGGGAAGAGCGTCGGTGGGAACCACGCCAACTTCGTCATGGTGCCTATATTAGAGAAGGGGAGCGGGGCAGACGGCAAGCCCGATAGCGCCCGTGCCCACAAGGTATACAAGGCGCTTGCGGAGGAGAATGGGGTTGTTGTGCGGTATCGAGGAAACGAGCCTGGATGCGCTGGGTGTTTGAGGATCACGGTGGGCACGGAGGAGGAGAATAGGGCTGTGTTGCAGAAGATGGAGGAGGTGTTAAAAGTGTTGTAAATATATTATTAGGCCTAGAATCTAAACAGTGTTGGCGTCTTTCTTGCTAGCCACATAGCTCCTTTGATCCTGTATCTGTGGGATCTGACACTACTCGATAATAGGTACGCCTGCTTGTTATGTGAGCTCACTCTATCGAACATAAAGTTCAAGCATCCAAACATTTCTTCCGAATGCTCTAGGTTGTTGTTCTCTCGACGTAGAGGTTCGAGCTCCGCGAAATAGATAATACAACGAGAATCCGATGATAATGCACCAGTTGTGGGTCCGCTGCGGGTCCACTGCGACTAATTTCAAACGAAACCCATAATGATGGAGTCTTTTGTTCGATCTTGCCTCTTCCTGAATAATGAAATGCCTTTTGTTTAACTGAAGTGGTAAAATCACTCCCGTATAAATGGAAGAGGGTCTGCGATCGGAGACCGCTCTCTTTCATTTTCCGCCCTCCTCCCCAACCTAGCCATGTCGAACAAAACCTCCGAGCTTCCATTCACAGCAAAGAACTCTCCACTCTATTCCTACAGCTCAGAATTCGGAGTTGACCTCCTTGAAAATATTCTGGATGTTGCAGAGATGGAGGCTCTTTTCCGGTGTCACTCTCTCATATCGACATGCAGAAAACTCTTCAACAAATTTCGTCCAAAGATAGTCACAGAGGTGACTATGCGCCTATCGACAAGTGATAAGGCCAGACGCTCTGCGTTTTTGTGCTGCCTTCAGCGGCTGCAGGAATGTATACGCTCAGGGCCGCAATGCCACAAAATAATGTCGATCGACAAGTGCCTCACGTCACTCACCATCGACATGTCGGACTGTCAGGCCACGAAGGAGAGCTTCGACAGCTACTGCAAGATGTTGCAAGACCGGCGCTTTGCGGATTTGCTGCACAGCCTCCATGGGCAGAGCTTCTCGATTCGGAAATTTGGTATCCTTTTTTGGGGAGCGGACGAAGCGAAGTACCGGTGCAGGATGTCCGACGACCTCTTTAAAGTGCTGGCTGGCTTTGCACGATCAAAAACTTTGCTGAGTTTGACTCTTGGGAATATCGAAGGCATTCCCAGAGTGCTACTAGGCGGACTGAGATTCGAAAGTCTCGTCTTCTGGCGTGTAACTCTTGGAGTCAAAACCGAAGACGAGATATGGTTCAACAACCTCTTGAATAACATGGAGTCCCCTGGGACACACAAACCATACCTAACCATGAAACTTGTGGACTCACTCCCAAAATTGTCCCGAGAAAAATTTATCCTCCCAGAATTTCCTCCCACTTCCATTAGACGCCTTTTGATCGACGTCACTAACGACCATACGATGCGGCGAACGGTGGCACTTCTCCACCGTTGTTATCACCTCGAAGATCTAGCGCTGACATTAACTCCCGACTATAACATGGGAAGAATGGCAAGGGGCTGGAACCCACTCCCCAGCTGGCCATCGCACATCCGCCTCCAGCGCTTCTGCATCAGACACAAAGTCCCGGAGCACAACACGGACGACTTCAACGCGGAAACTTTGAGTCTTCGCGCCCAAGACTCCCTCGTGCGAGCGTTCAACAATGTTTCTTTTCTGTTGGAAAGACCGGGATTGGAGATGGCATTCTGCAGACTGGAGAAATTGGAGGTTGAGATTGACGTGCGGCATAATTTCGAGGTCCCCGGACCTACGGACTGGAGCAGGCTTGACGACGCCTTGACGGCTAAATGCCTCAGGTCCGTTCCAGAGATCGTGGTGGTAATCGAGTGTCCCAAGGCCCCTGAGGATGAAGGGCGGGCTCAGTATGATGGGAATGCTTTCTGGAAGCGCGTCAGGGCCAAGCATTGGGCGACCGTTTTGGAGCTGACGCATCTGCAGTCAAAACTTCCCAAATTACTTTCAAGATCCCCACCGTTATTCACCGACATACAGATCCTCTGAACTGGAAGGGGAATTTACTGAGGTTATATATCAATCCGGGATTATGCGACTTTTTTTCGGAAGCGCGCAAGGGTCCCTAGTGCGCCACACTGTGAGAGCCCAATTTGGCAACAATCCAAGCACATAGTCTGTCAAGATGTTCACATCAGCTGGCCTGACCTGGTTGAGCGAAGACCGAAGATATCAATTGGATTCTTGTACATGACAGTTTCGCATATTGAATAATTACAACCATCCAATCATTTAATCCTTCATCCAAAGTTTCTTGTTCGCCTTGATATAGTCGCGCAACTTCACTTTGCCCACAATTGCCTTGGGGTCACCAACAATTGCCTCCTCGACCCCGTCCGCGATGCGTGCCTCAATCATGGCTAAGAGCACAGCATACTCTGCAGGGAGGAACATTTTGAACAAAGCGACTTGCTCCTCGTGCGTGATATGTCTGTGGGTGATCTTCCTGCCGAGAATTTCAGTAAATGCAGCGGCCACCTTTGGGAGAATCGCACGTCAGCACTTCTGATAGACGAATGCAGGTCAAATATTATAAGCATGTACCTCGTCGTAAGACCACAATTCCGGACCGATCACGTAGTAGTCGGTGTTGGGGCTCTTCTCAGCGACCAAGGCATCGAAGGCGGCTTGTGCAATGTCGTCGACGCCAATGAGGGGAATGCGACCGTTCTTGGTGACCGATACGATCTCGTTGTTCTCCCGAATGCTGTAGGCGTAGCTGCCAAAGTTCTCTGAATTCAGGGAGTCAGTCCCTCGAACTTTGAAACTATAATTTACGGTTCATAGGCCTACCAATGAACCATGTCGGGCGCAGGACGGCGTAATCAACGCCAATGTCTACAAGGTACTCGTGGACCTTGCCGTAGATCGGACCTCCCTTGTCTGCTTGCGTCGCCGTGACCAAGACAAAGCGGTTGACGCCTTTGGTAATCGCAAGGTCGATGAAGGGCTTCATGTCGACAAGCGGCTCCATGACAGTGGGCGCTATAAGGTAGACGCGGTCGATGTGCGCATCGGCCTTGAAGGGGTTCTCGAACGTCGAATGGTCACTCCAATCGAAAGTGATGGCTTTGAAGGGCTCTGGCGCGACGCCCTTGCGGGTCGCGATGAGGACGTTGTGGTTGGCGGCGTGCAGGAGATGCGCGAGAGCTAATCCGGTCTTGCCAGTGCCGCCAGTGATGAGGATGGTCATGGTAGTTGTAGACGAGTCTGGTTTGATCAGGGGCTCCGTTGAACTGGTGTGGTGCTTGAAGCTTGAAGACGAGCTCCTCCATTTATACCTCCGAGTGCCTACCCCGGCGCTCTACATGATAGGACTGACGCGTCCATATGGCCGCTATGGACGGGGTATACGTACGCGTCTCAGGAGGTCACAACTGCCATCCTGACAGCCCGCAGTAGACCCGATCAATGGATTGTAAAGCCACAGGCAATGGCCTCGGATAGTCGCAACTGTGCCGCGTTGGAACTTGGAGGAACGTTGGTGGCGGCCGGCGTGGCGGCAGGAACTACATACTCAAATAAGTCTGACAGAGGTTTTGCCATCATCAGTTTCGTTATCACAAGTGCCAAGCGTCGACGCGCGTCTGCTGGCGTACAGCCAAGGCTGGATCTACCGTCAGTCTGAAGTGTGGGATTTGTCCAGAACTAGCGCGAGTTTAAATGTAGAACAATGAATCTTGTGCTGGCTGGACTCTACTGTGCGGGAAATTCAAATCTGTCCATCACCTTTTGGGACGGTATCCTTTAGGAAGGGAAGGTATATGAAGTGATCCTTCTCCACCTCCCCAGAGAGGGTATACACGATTCTTTTGTCTTCATGGTCGATTTTCTGGATGTCGAGCATAACCTTTTTCAGCCGATTGAGAACTTCTTCAACTTTTGGGCCTCCATATCTGGCCCTGCGGTCTGCTAGAATTGATGCCCTGAGGGTTTTTAAATGTGAGAGACGGGAGAGTCCGCGGAAGAAGTTGTGCTGTGGACAGTAATGGGATCGTGTTCCATCAAAAACATGTTGAGCAAGAGGAGGCTGGCTAAACTTACAACTTTTAAATCGGTGGCTATCGATTGATAGAACACTAAGTCGCATGAAATTGAGCGTAGCCCAGGAAAGAGGGATAGGAGATCTAAATGTTGCTCCCGGAGAGCAATAAATTGAATTCCGACTTCCTCCAGAGCGGTAGCTGACGCATAGTCGCGGTACCACGACAAACTCCAATAGATTTCTGAGGTCGGATTCGCCTGAATGTTACGAACATTTGGGCACGACAATACCAGCGGAAAAGTGATTCCATCAAGCAGGAGATTATGGATTTGAGGATATGAATAGCCTTTGAAAGGCGTCTGTAAAGGTATTTCGCTCGGAAGGCTACGCGAAGAGTAGACAATGAGCTTGACTGTATGCAGATTGGGGAATAAAGTCATGCAAGAAGCGAGCTCTGAGAGAGTAGAATCGTAGGTGTCCGACTCGTCCGTCATCTGAACATTGATGACGCTACCCTCACTGATATGAGCAACAGTTATGAACTATGTAACGAGACACAACTCACTTGACAAACTTGGCCAAGGCAGGATCACATTTAGTGACGATCCCCAGTAGCCTAACGATCTCTGCGTTCAGATTTCTACCGTCACCCTCAGTCCGAGGGACAAGATCTCCCACACAAGTCTTGATGAGAGGCCCTCTGCGACACTCGGGCTTGGAGCCACAGACTTCGAGGCTCTGCCATACATATGGTCGGAGGAATCGACGCAGTTTGCGGCATGTTCGAGACAAAGCTAATAGCGTCTCGTGGCGGTTGGGTGTAGCATGAGAATCAGGACGATAGCGTTCGGACTCTTTGTCGAGAAGCGAGATTGGAGGGTAAGAGGAAATTATCTCAAGTAGAAGTTCGTCTGGTAGGGTAGACAAGCTTGGAATGCTGCCTATTCTCGCGGCTGGTGTCGACCACTGAGCTGCAACGGAACCATCCCGGTCCTCATTGACGCATCTTCGGGACATGACTTCCTCGTCAGTCAAGAATGAATGAGGATGTCAACGAAAATGAGGTATACGAGATGTGTTAGAACTTGTAAAAAGAGGGGTGTAGACGGGGACGGTGACTCGAGAGTTGGAAGTTGAAGTTGGAGGTCGGTGGGAAAACCTCTGGCGATGGCCGTGACATACCTGTCACAGTCACTTTCCTCAGCAAGAGTCCTTGCCAAGTCTGCTCGAGGACGGACAGGTCACAGAAGGGGATTAAATTTATCGATTTCCACTCCGAATTCTATTACCTCTGCCTGACCTGGTGTGTTGGTCAGAATTAAGCGAGAAAAACACCCTTGCATGCCCTCCTGAGGAAGGATATGGCAGATTTTCTCTGGGTTTGTGGGTAAAAAGCCAGGAAGTTGAACCCAGTTGAAATACGCACTCCGGAGTTGATGTGCCGTTGTAAACGATGCGCCACTTTCGATAAATCTGGTAATCGGAGACCTAATAGAACTGAATATCCTAGTAAGATACTTTCTTTGAAGGGCACATGGTGTAGTTGGTTATCACGCTCGCTTAGCATTTGCGATGGTTTGCGAGAGGTGTTGGGTTCAATTCCCAATGTGTCCATTCTTTTTCATATTCCTGAGATGAGCTGCTTTGAATTCTCAGAATACCATGTTTCGATGCATATACAGTGCCTAACCCTGTTTGCAGTATGATGCACAAAACTTAAAAGCGTGAGCTCGAAGGAGAGTCCCAGCTATAGTACATAGGTACAGAAAATTTGTGCATTGTGGTACAGAGGAAGAGAGGGAGCCAACATACAAAAATGAACTATGAGGTATCCATCTCATCTCCGCCAATTTGCGTGACCTGCTCGTCAACGACGAGGCTTCGGATATCCTCCTTCTTCCAGGCCGTTGTTCCTCTTCTGAACTTGTAATTGCGCTCCTTCTGCACACGTTGGTTTGGCATCTCGACGTTTCGCAGCATTTCAGTGCTGTTGGCGGTGATGATACAAGCGTCGATGTTGGATCCTGAACCAAGATCGTTGAAAATACCAGCTGCGATGGCGGATTTTACGAGTGCGAGAGCTTTATCACGCTTGAAGGATACTAAGCATGGGGTCCAAAAGAATAGAAAGATTGCAAGACAGACCTCCATGTCGGGAACCCAACCACTCTCAAAGACGGCCATGGCGGCCAAACTTCCTGACCCCATCGTCACGTAAGGCAGTTTGTCCGTTGAGCCATGCGGGTGGATTGTGAACAGATGTGCGCCAGTTGCATCAACACCACCGAGGACGAGTGCTGCACCAACATGGCCTTGATACCTAGTCATAAATAGTTAAAAATCGATCAAGGGGAGGTGCAGGAGTCCGACCTGAAAAGCATCTGCTTCAACATAGTCATCGCCGTCACGACGCGCGGTTTCCTCCCTGTCTGCAAGGCATGCATCTCCATGTTTGATGAGATGAGGGCGGTGGTGAATTCGGTATCGGCGGCCGTTCCTGCACCGCAGCACCGGATGGATTCTGTAATGTAGTGAATCTACATGGTGGGATTAGTCCGTGATCAAGATCGACTTGGAGGTTGCCGCACCTTCTCACAATTTTTATCCGCCACGATGGGGCCCTCTGTTGCTCGAGTATCGGCACCGAGGACGATTCCGTCTTTGAAGAGGCATCCGACTATGGTAGTTCCTGTGCTGGTTGCCTTGGGTAGCGGAAGTCCTTTCTCGACTAGGAAGTTGTTCCTATACAAACGCGTTTAGCATAGTATGTCTAGAATTTCATGAAGAAACCCACCGTAGCTCGTTGGAGAAGTCGAAACCTGCGGGCTTGTACATGGTCGTCGTCGGGAATAATGAAGGTGAGGGACCGCGTAAGCCCTCAGGCCTCAGGATACGCGTTCTCACGTGACCTACTAAGATAAAAGGGGATGCGACGAGATAAGATCGTCTTTCTCTAATTGGAATTCAATCCTTTCGACCTTGAACTAGAACCACCACCATGCCCGAAATACAGACGACCATTATTCCCCACAACCAAGAGCCGTATGTCACCCGCACGTACCCTACTGAGGCAGAACTCGATACGGTCATCGCGAAGGCTGCTGTAGCGCAGAAGTCATGGAGCGCTGTTCCGCTTGACCAGAGGATAGCTATCGGCAGGAGATTCACGGTACGATGCACCATCCCCCCTTTTCAAACAATTCTAACGCAGAGCAGGAGGAATTCAAGAAGATGGGGGACGAGATTCCGAAGGAGTTGTCGTTGCAGATGGGCAGGTGAGCTCGTAAAACAGGCTTCCTGAGGTCAAGCTAAATGTTTCTTAGACCCGTTTCCCAAGGTGCTGGGGAGATCCGTGGATTCCTCGAACGCGCAAACTACATGCTCGACATCGCTGTATTAAGCCTGGCCGACACCACCCTCGAGAGCACCGATAAGCCTGGTTTCCGCCGCTTCATCAAGCGGGCACCTTTAGGTGTCATCCTCGTGATTGCACCTTGGAAGTAAGTATTTTATCAGTCTTCCATGATAATGCATCGCTGAAATTTGCGCTTGAGTTTCCCCTATCTCGTCTCTATCAACTCGGTTTTACCTGCTATCATCGCTGGAAATGCTGTCCTCTTGAAGCCGTCTCCCCAGACGCCTCTCACCGCCGAGAGGTTCGCGCTTGCGCTGACGCGTGCGGGAGTACCGGAAAATATCATTCAGGTCATCCATATGTCTCCCGATTTGACAAATTCTGTGATCAGCAAACCTGAGGTTAACTTTGTTTCTTTCACCGGAAGCGTGCCTGGCGGCCGTGCTGTTGCAAAGGCTGCAGCGGCCGCCCCAGGCTTCACTGGTGTTGCGTTGGAGCTTGGTGGAAAAGACCCAGCATACGTCAGAGCTGATGCTGATCTCGATTACACAGCTGGGGAGCTCGTAGATGGTCAGTTCACGCAATCTTTTCTATGCTCCATATAATAGCCATGTGGTCGTCAGGTGCTTTCTTCAACTCTGGACAAAGTTGCTGTGCTGTCGAGGTACGTGTTTGCTACCGCTTGTGTACTTCCAATAAATCGGACCTCTTTCCCAGCGAATTTATGTTCACGAATCAGTTTACGAGTCCTTTGTCGATAAGGTCGTAGCAATTACGAAGGTGCACAAAACGACTCCATAATCATATTCCCCACTAACTCTTGAATAGACATACAGACTTGGCGACCCCACTCTTCCAGAAACTAACCTAGGACCAGTTGTCAGCCTCGCCAGTGCAGAGCGCATTAGGAAGCAGATCTCCGATGCGAGTACGTCGAATAGTTTTCTTGCTTCTTCCACGTCTTAATCTTTGAGCAGTCGCAGCCGGTGCGAAGTCGTTGATACCAGAGAGCCACTTCCCTCAAGCAAAGAGGTACGCATGGTTTACTAGTTTTGCCATCAGCCTCACTTTAATGCTGTCATGAAGCGGGACGACCTACGTTTCGCCAACAGTCCTTGTAAATGTTGATCACAGTAAGGATATTACTTCGTCCCCCCTCCTTGCTCTGACCTTTGTTTAGCCATGGAAGTCATGACGGAAGAAACTTTCGGACCCGTTGTTGGAATACAAAAGGTTTCATCAGATGAGGAGGCCGTCGAGCTAATGAACGACTCGATATACGGCCTTACGGCTTCCATCTGGACGAACGCTGAGAAGAACCCAGAATCGGAAGCGGCGTTCCTTAAGCTTGTTGACCAGCTCGAGACGGGGACAGTCTTCCTCAACAGGTGAGATGATTGAGTTGGCTATAGTGTATCGGTTCTAATACTTGTCTAGATGCGACTACCTTGACCCTGCTCTCGCATGGGTCGGTGTCAAAGACAGCGGGCGTGGTGTCAGCTTGAGCAAGTTTGGTGAGTTACATCTCGTTCTCTGTGTCAGGTGGGTAGCATCTGAGGGCCTTTCAAAGGATATGACCAGCTAACACGGCCGAAATCTGTGCACATGAAGATCAAGACGTCATGAATTGCTAAACTCGGGCTGAAATAGTAGAAGCGTGTTAGTATTTATCGTAATGTACTTGGTGAACGCAATCAAATAGGGGCCATTAGACGCGACGCGTTGTTTGGCAAGCATATCAATCCCAAATTTGATCGACAGATCACGTATTTTCTGCAACTTGACGCTGCATCGTTTCAAAGTTTGATCATCTTCCATCCAACTATGACGAAGCATCGAGCAAGTTGGCTCTTTCCTTGCATTTTATCATTCTCTCATCTCCAACTTCTATAGCCCAAAGGCAAAGGAGGCAGAGGAAAAGCCAAGGATGACAGGACAGACCTCATCGAAAGGGCCGACATGCAGAACGACCGTCTCTTCTCGTACTACAAAGCACAGAAGATCGTACCGGATGAGGAGTGGGACCAGCTCGTCGATGCGTTGCGCCAACCTCTCCCAACGACGTTTCGTGTTGCTGGAAGTCGACAGTAAGCATACAGTTTGGAGTGCTGGAGCATCGTCTCATCCGGCTTGCCTTCAGGACGGCCAATACGCTTAACAACACCATCAAGAACGTCCACGTTCCGAGCCTGGGTGACGTAGAGTTCGAGGGCCAGAAGATCCCACCGCCAGTCCAGATTCCTTGGTACATACGCCGCGTAGCCCTACCAGTCAGTACTGATTATTACAAGGTATCCAGATGGGCTCGCATGGCAATTCAACGTCCCGAAGAAGGTTCTCAGGAAGCAGCCAGAGTTCAAGAAGTTTCATTCGTTCCTTGTATTCGAAACTGAAGTCGTAAGTGATCTTTGAGGGTTCTATTCGTTTCACTCATGAAGCAGAGCACAGGGAAACATTTCACGACAAGAAGGCGTCAGCATGCTGCCACCCCTCTTTCTCGAAGTTGAGCCTCACCACAATGCTATGGACATGTGTGCCGCACCGGGATCGAAGACAGCGCAAATCCTGGAAGCTATCCACGCTCACGATACAATCACGTCCAGTTCAATACCCTCAGGGCTTTTGCTCGCCAACGACAGTGACAACAAGCGCACCCATCTTCTCATCCACCAATCCGCCCGCCTTCCGAGTCCAGCACTTATGGTCACCAACCTAGATGCATCAAACTACCCCACTATCAAGATACCCGTGACGAGAGGGAAAGAAACTCAGTTGGCGCCGTTGCTGTTTGATAGGATTTTATGCGATGTGCCATGTAGTGGTGATGGGACGATAAGGAAGAATATGGGTATCTGGAAGTCGTGGCAGCCAATGGATGGAAATGGTCTGCACAGGTACGCCCTGTTTTCATGATTCACTTTCCACATCCTGAGCGACATACGATAAGTTTGCAGGTCCGTATCCTCATTCGCGCCATGAAATTGCTGCGGAATAATGGGCGCATTGTCTATTCAACATGTTCCCTCAATCCCGTGGAGAACGAGGCTGTCATTGCTGAGGCTCTGATTGCCAACCAAGGTGTGTTCTATCTTGTTTTGTGAAATCAATCCTGATTCCTGCTAGACTTCGAATTAGTCAACGTTTCCTCAAAGCTTCCTGAGCTCAAACGTAGACCAGGTCTAACGACATGGCAACCCACCACCGATCGCACGTGTGCCAAAACTTTTGAGTCATACGAGGAGTTTATGGCTTCATCGGTCGACGATGTCGTGAAGGCGAAGATGACAGAAGGGCATTGGCCCCCAAAAGACGTTGAGGCGTTGAACCTCTCTCTTTGGTATGTCCATTCAATTCACCGTCGAAGCAGCATATTAATTTCGTTCTTCAGCATGAGAATATACCCCCACCTACAAGACTCTGGAGGATTCTTCGTCGCCATCTTGCAAAAAAAGAAGAGCTCCAACGCTAAATCACAACCGTGTGTCGATATGCCGTTCGCCGGTCCCATTAGCTGACCAGCCCACCTAGAGATCGGAAGCGAGAAGCTGAGGAAGGCGCTACTGAACTTCCAGACTCCAAGAAACCCAGACTATCGGAAGACATAGTCGCAAAGGAGGAAGAGGATCCCATTGCCTTTGAAACGACATCCGAGGTCGAGGCCGGAATTGACGAGGCCGCTGAAGGGATCACAGAGGAGCCAATGGCTGAACCAATCCCCGAGTCTGAGAAGCCCACACTGCCAGCAGCCCGCCCCCAGAAAAAGAAGGCACTGGAACGCGGAGAGGGCGGTTTCAAAGAGAATCCATACACATTCCTGTCTCCAGACGACCCCATCTTGCTCTCCTGCATGTACGTAACCTCTGTTTCACCTGGCCTCCCTTTGACCTTGCTCTCAGCGAGCGACTACACATCAATTCCTCCTTCCCCTCAGCCAACGTACTAGTGCGGAACCCAGAGGGCGAGGCAGCGCGTGTGCTATATCTGGCGAACGACATCGTGAAGACGATCATCCAGAACAACAACTACGAGCGTATCCGACTGACGTCGGCCGGAACCAAGGTGTTTGCAAAGCAGGAGGCAGGCAAGGGTTCCGAGGCACAGTTCAGGGTGCTGGGTGAGGGCCTTCCGGTAATCCTGCCTTACGTGGATGAGACGACGATCATTGAAGGAGATATGGAGAGTTTGAAAATATTAGTTGAGACGTACTACCCGCTTTGCGACAAGTTCCCGGAGAAGTTCAGGAAGACGGTCGAGGAGCGGGGTTGGTTCCTTTCCCTCCATCTTTGCAAAGTTCCTCATGGCCTTACTTCATAGTTGCTGGAAGTCATATTGTCCATTTCCCTCAAGGAACAACTGAGATCGCGAGGTGAGGCCAAGACCACGCTACCTTGTCATGATTCCTCACCTGTTCTTTCGTTCCAGCTTGACCCATGATCTTGTCCTTCCTATATGGAAATCGAATGTCTCCCTGACTCTCATGATCGACAAAAAGGCCAAAAGGTATGACCATCTTCTGACCTGTGTTCCCCATCTAATGCTGGTGTTTGTACAGTGCATTGAGCCTACGTCTCTTTGGTGCTGACATTACCACCGCTGGAAAAGAGGCACGCTCTGAGGCTATTAAAAAGGCTGAACTTAAAGAGGTGGAATGACAATCAATGTTGGTATTATAGTATGCATTAGATAGTCCATAGAATAGTGAAAAGTATGTACATGAATGAACAAGTAACTTGACAATGGATAGCAGGCTCGATAGCACTATTGATACATGGATAGCTTATGGTACAGTGATGAAGCATTACGATGCGGAAGTCTACAAAGAAGTGATGACGGATTGGAGCCATGGGTTGCTCTCGATCTGAGGGCGGAATTTTTCGAGGTGTTGCTTGAGGCTTTCGAGTTGAGCTTCAGGAGACGCGTCGTCCATGACTACGTCTTCATCAATTTGCTCCAGATTTTCGCTGGCCGACCAGGAATTGAAGAAGGCCTTCACGGTATCGATGCCTGAGTCAACGACCTCGGAAGAGAATGTTGTGTCTCTGGCATGATCTATGAGCAAGTTGGTCAATATTTTCATGGGAGCATTCAAAATGTTTAACCTTCATTGAAGTCTTCCAACTCTTGAGCATTCTTCCTTGCAAGCTAAAAAGGGTTTATAGGACCAAAGCCAATTGGACGATACACATAACCCACCTTGATGACATCTTCTGGGAAGTTAGCAAGTTCGGCGACATGAATACCGAAACTCTGGTCGGATACACCTAGAAGATGGTCAATGATTGCTCCAACTGACCAAGAAGCGGCATCTTTACCAGGTTCCACACGGTACAAAAGAGTGATGTCTTGGTCTCGAGTCCCCTTGTGCGATTCTGTGACATGAGCAACGACGTGGAGGTTCTTGACATGGGGGATTTGTTGATCCAGATTTGTGAGCTCGTGGAAGTGGGTGGCGAACATGCAGAAGGCATGAATTTGTGACGCAATGTACTCTGAAATCGCCCATGCGAGACCGAAGCCGTCATACGTCGATGTACCTAGACAACCCATTTAACGAGATGTGCAAAATATCCGAAATTATTTACCTCGTCCTAGTTCGTCGATGATGATGAGCGAATCCTTGGTAGCAGACTATATGCGCTACATCAGTCAAGAAGAGTAGCGCTCAGTATTCATCCAACTTACTCTGAGGATGGTTGCGGTCTCGAGCATTTCTGCCATAAACGTCGACACTCCCTTCAGTTGGCTATCACCCGCCCCCACTCGGCATAGGATCGAGTCGAAAACAGGTATCTGCGCCTCGCTGCAAGGGACGAAGCAGCCAACTTGAGCCATAAGGGCGATGACACCAGCCTAAAAGCTGTGTAAGCAGCGTGGCTTAAAGACGATACGACGAAGCATACTTGTCGTATGTAAGTAGACTTGCCACCCATGTTTGGTCCAGCTAGACGAAAACAGATCAATCTTCATGAAATGAAACCGAGGTTCCGAAATTTTTACTAATAATTTGAAATTCGCTTTTATCTGGGCAAGTTTATTGTCAGTAGGTAGAAGGGCATCTCGAGTTCAAAGGACAGACTCTTGATCATTTCAACATCATTCGGAATGAAGCTGATTCCATCCTGCATTTCTAGGCAAGGGTGTCTGGCATCCTTCAGAATCAAACTGCCAGAATCTGTTGTTAAGAGCTCGTAAGTGAAGTAAATTTAGGATATCTGATTTCTAGCATGCCTTTCTGCACTATTTTTGGCTTGATATAAGAAATCGGTGCGTTGACTGAAACATGCGCAAAACTATAAAGATTGTCAGGCAGTCAAGCGCAATATATGGTGGTTCATACCTCAGAATGACATCAAGATTTGCCAGAAGGCCATTTAGCGTCTCGAAGACAGGTCCATAGGTTGCTTGATAAGGTGTGAGCAAGAAACTAGGGAGCATTCGAAGAGGACAAACCTGCGATCTCAACGACTTCTTTGACAAGGCCGCTTTGCGTGCGAGAATAGGCAGCCGACGCCTCCTTGAAATCCTCTGCGTGTTGCTTCAGCTTTGAGGTCGTGAAATATACTCCGCTCTTCGTGGTGCCAAGCTCGATATACTTTTTCGACAGCTTCTTCGCATCCTACATATAACACAATGAGCTCCCGAAGACCAAGCTCGTAGCAGAGGAGTTTACATTTTTAGTAAGGCGGAAACAGTATCCATAGACCTGGTTGTTTTCGAGATGGAGCTTCTTGTCCAACTCCATGTCCAGGTCTCCACCAGCCTTGTGGTGCTCTGCGTCGAGGCCGTCGCGCACCTGTACGGATCGATGAGGTGAATGCATATTGCAGAAGAAGGAAGCTCACTTGAGAGAGCTTTTCCGCCAGTTCCTGCAGCCTGGGGTCATAATCCGGCTTGATGACATAGTTATGGTTGTCGAGCTCGCTCAAGTCGAGTGTCTGTTCCACCATCTCGCCATACTTTTCCAGACTTGTGGCTGATTCCTGAAGAAGATGTTAGCGTACATGATCCTTCCAGGGAGATCGCATCTTGCCTTGTACGGTTTCGTGAAAACTTCCTCGACCAAGCCTGAGTTGCCCTCTTCCTCACATTGCACACTCTCAAGAGCTTCGACCATTCCAGGCAACTGAAATGTTGCAAAGCCAATTGGATGCGTAAGACGTAAATGTCATACACCCCTCACCTTTAGGACAACTTGATATACACGAACGACATCTTCCAAAGAGGCGACACCTTTCTGGAACCTTTTGTAGATACGGTTGAGATCTGGCATAGCTTTTAGGTATTCATCCTACGAGATGGCGTCAGGAATGGGTTCCTGGCATCAAAAGCGAAGAACTAACCTGGAGAGTTCTGCGACTGTTTGTATCATCTACGAAAATCTCTACAAGGTTCTGGCGCTTATCTGTAAGGTCATGGTGAGGAGAGGCTATCCCGATACAAATCGAATGAGACTCACGAATTTCGTGCAGATTAACCAGGGGCTGCTTGAGCCAAGTCCCTAGCAGTCGAGAGCCTTGAGCCGTCTTGCATTTGTTCAAGATACCAAAGAGGGTCGTATCACGGCCACCCTAATGAAATAAAAGTTGATCCCAGCTGTCGAGAGACGAAGAGCAGAACCTACGGTCTTCCCCGGACCCTCGACCAAGTTCAAGGCTCGTAGTGCGCTGGCGTCGAGACGCATATATTGCGATAAGTCGTGGGTTCGGAGAGAGTAGCTCCCATGATTGCTAGGGTCGCTGAGCAGAGAAAGGTAGAGAATCAGCGCAGAGAGAGCAGATGGTGCTGTCGGGAGGGAGAGTTGTGCTGAGAATGTGTACGCATAAATAGCTGTTCCCTGTGACTAGTACGAGAAGAGGCTCGACGTACGAATGGTATCAGCAGCATCAGCAGTGCTTGACTGAGAATCGGTGGTTTTGAGAAGCCGGGGTAGGTCAGACGACAGGTTTTTCACTGTGAACTCGCCTACCAGAGGATGATTGAGGTCAGGAAGAATAGCGAAGAATCCGGGCTCACTGGGTTTCCTTTCTGTAGCAACCACACCGCATCGATCAAGAACTGCCTTCAGCTTCTTGAGGTCTACGTCGCGGTCCGTGGTTCCGGCGGTTGTGCCAGTGGGGATGATAGCCTCCTTGACGGACAACTGAATCACCAGAGACTGTGACGGACACATTTACGGATAGCTGGTGAGTACAAAATGCTGCACGCACCTCAAGGTTGGAAAAAAGGTCATTGTCGATGAAATCTGACACGCCTATTTCTCGCCCCGTTGTGTCTGCAAATGCAACTCCAACAGACCTGAGCCTTGCGGAATCCATTGGAGCAGTCGCCAGCTTAATGGCCATTACAATTGGGGAAGATATAATATCTGAGTTCATAAAGAGGAGGTCTTCTACCGCTTGTAGGTTACCCGGAGAAGCCTGAGCACGAATCAGCCTTTGCGCAAGGTGCAAAAATCGCTGACTCACCTCTTTGTCCAAACGAAACTTGGGGCATTTCTTGCCCTGACCAGCTTCAGGTACCCAAATCTCCACGCGGAGCTGCTTCGAAGTCAAGGCATCTCGAAGAAGTGAGTGTGCGACCGATGTCTTCAAAGCAACGCTTGGAAGCAGACGTGCTCCAGCACCAAGATACTTAACGACAGAGTTGGTGTGAAATACGTGCTGAGCAACAAACGTTGCGTCGGGACCATAGGCAGCCCAAAAATCGTTCGATGCTCGATAGAAAAGGCGAAGCGTCCCGGTTTCGGGAGATTTGGGTGCGAGGCTGTTGAAAAAAGTGATGAATCCCGGGTCTGTGTGGTCTAGACAAGTAAACCGGTGAGTAAAAGAAAGGACATTGACAAATGGAACATACCTGCAGTTTGCTCTGCGTCTTTCTCCTTCCCGTACATTTGTGCCATGTTAGTGGAATGGGTGGAGTTTCGGTCGACAGCCTGGACACGCGGTTAGAAGACACGCCGCGTCACATCACCTGACCTGGTCACACCAGCTTATGTACGCATCCAACGCTATCCTGAGTAACAAAGGTATTAGTCGATTGTTGGGCATATGGTGTAGTTGGTTATCATGCTTGCTTTGCATTTTCAGCGATTGCAAGAGGTGCTGGGTTCAATTCCCAGTGTGTCCACTCCTTTTTTCTTCATTTTAGCGGCGACCAAGTTACGGCTGTGGCAGGTGTTTCTCGCGGTCGTTGTAACTGACACAAGCTGAACCGTGACTCTTACGCCTTCTTCCACCTCTTGCAAACATGTCTTCGTCAGAATCCCTCTTTTTCACCCTCCCAAAACAGATTCGGCGTGCCATCGATGGGGCTTTCGACGCGACAATCAAACCAAACCAAGTTTCCAAGGCGAATCGTAGGACACCGACTTCAACCAACACAGCTACTTCAAGCGGCGGCGGATTTCTTGTCGAAGAGCCAGCCAGCGGTAGCTTCCTCGTAGAAGACGACAATGAAGACGACTCTGACGCTGGGGATGAGCTCGCTCAGATTCCCCTGGAACTTATCCCAGCCGCGCTCCAACGGCTCGACCTCCCACCAGACGACGACGAGGTTCTCGCTGTGTTCAAAAATGCTGCATCTGGCTGGACCTCGTCCTCCATCCGACCCTCACAAGGCGACAACCCCCACGAGGAGACGTACGTGAGCAGAAGTGATTGGCGATCTGTGTGTGCCGTCTTGCTGGAGAACAATCCCGAAGAAGACGATGCCGAGAGGGGCGTTCCCATGGACGAAGACGAAGACGATGGAGCAAGTGACGAATATGTCGAAGAGAAGTCAAGTCCTGTGGAGGATCTTTCTGGCGAGGCGTCCTCGGATGAATACATGGACGGTCCAGGAAAGGCGTCATCTTCCAAACGCCAAACGCGTGCAAGAAAACGCGCTTGGATATCTTCCCCCATTGCAGATTCTTCCGTCGACAACCTCCAAAAGCTGACCAGCCGACGGCGGCAAACTTGCTTGGCGACGTTCGCGTTGTTCTTCGAAGGCGTATCCTCAGAGGAGCTGATGATTCAGAAGATCATGATCAAGGATCTACAGAGGGTCACGAAGCTTCTCAACGAGAAGCTGAAGGCGGATGAGGTGTGTTTCTCGTGTTTCTATTCGGTAATCTAACGGGCTCGAACATATCTAGATGATTGAAATGCTGGAGATGTTTTCCACCTCACCCGACAAGTCGATGAGTTTCGATGATTTTTGCAGGATGATGACAACAGCACGACTGGCATGACGCATGCATGCGATGTGTTTACGGTAGAGGAATATTGTTTTACTCCTAAGCGACAAAGACATCCCCATGACTAATGTAAGGCGCAATCATTTCCATTCTCTGGATAATGCTGCGGCAGAATGAGGCCGTATGTCAGGCCCGCTGGTGCCGGTATGACTCGTCTTTATAACCAGTCTTTGGGGATTCGGAGAAACCAAAAACGCCTCCTCGATGTCGCCGTCAGAGTCGCCTATAAATTACCCCCATGCTAGGCTTCTTGCAAAAAGCTCAGGTACTCTTTTCCCTGAAATTCACCAGATGGCTCCTTGCACTGATACAGAAGCAGAGGTGGAAATAGAACAAGCAATTACTGTCCTGGATGACGCTTTCAGAGGCAAGTAGTATCTCGACTCGCAGATCGCGGAACACTACCTAACACTGAACCCAAAGGCGATTCATTCACCGACATACTTACTGGCGGTGACCTCAGCCTATCCCGACCCCAATTCAACGCGATGCTTCGTGGGGCCTTGATTGGTGGGCAGGTCTACGTCATATCCATAGGTCCAAATGCTACCGACATAGTGGGCGTCACGGTCTGGTATCCTCCTTGCAAGCACTCTATGAGCACGTATGTTGTGAATCTCACTCCCGATCATTGGGTTGTCGACTTTTGGTCTCATTTTGCAGCGAAGAAGAGCGTGCCCAAGGTTGGAACCAATTCATGGAATCTATGCCTGAGAAACTTAGGATCTGGTTTGCGGAGCATGTCTGTCTGTTTTCTTGATTGAGCCTTTTATACCATCTAAAATTCTCTTCAGTTCCGCCCGAGGATGTCGGGTTTGGCCATTGAGGCTCTTGGCGAGGAGCAGGCACTGAATGCATGGCATCTCCAACTCTTTGGTGTCCTGAAGGCCTACCATGGGAAGGGTTACGGCAGGAAACTATACGAGGTGGTGGAGTGTCAGGTGAGTGCTTTATCCGAGCCAATTTAACTCTGTGTGCACTCTGCTCCTATTTACTCTATCTCGCAGGCTAAAGCACAAGGAGCGCTCATGTATTTAGAGACGACGACCGAATTGGATGTGCGTCCTCTCCATCACTGTTTCACGATCCTTTATCTCCTCCTGACAATCCAAAACCCTCTACGCTCTCCAGGTCAAGATATATCAAAAGCTTGGCTTCCATGTTCGTTCTGAGGTCTATATCATCAACTGGATTGGGACAGGTCATGTCCGTCTCATGATCCAAGAGACGAAGGGGTCGGACGTCAAAGAAACTTGAGACGTACTCTGATACTCATGGCTTGGAATAAACCCGTCCTGGGGCGCCATTGGCCAGATTCGGTGCGCGGGAGAAGCGAGGCTCTTCATGGTTGGTTGTTTGGGTTGGCAGCTTCCATCGGTCCCGTCTCTTCTTTTATTGCACTGCTGTCCAGGGCGGATAAATGTCAATCCTCCTCTGCTATGAATGAAATAGAGCCATGAACGGACAATTTCTGGACGCACAGCGTGCTTTCAGATCACCAGCTGATAAGATAAGATTACCGGATTGGGCAGCCAACACGTTTACCTCATGGTTGTCCGCAAACAACCACCGTTGCCGCTGCGCGCTCAAATGCACCGATACATCCGTCGTTTTGGGGCAGGCGTATGTTCCCAGCGCCCACAAATGGGTCCCCAAGACTATCAAGAAGGACAGAAGACGACAGGTTGATCATATCATGGCCATGTCAGCGCCAATACAACGGTCTTGCACCTTTGAACGCGCTATCCCTCTTTGTCTCTGCTTCTTGGCTGTTCTCCTTCTTCAGAAGCCCTCACCCACACGCAGTTGCATCGAAAATTTGTTCGCTTTCATCCTCCGTCAGGTCGTTCAACACGAGGCAACGCCTACATAGGGCCGCGGCTTGTCAGTGATCCGTAGGGTGAAAGAACCCTGAATAACGCCAATTCATTAAATACAAGCTGCCTTCCTTCAGTAGCCGTTAGATCGCTTCCCCCACTTCGCAGGCCCTCCCACCATGCAAGCCCCTTCTCCCTCGCCGCAGGGCAAGAATGCAGGAACCCTTGGCTTCTCCTCTCTGGGCTCCGACGCAACAGCCGTTTCCAATGCCCCGGTTGATGAAACTGGATTCAAAGTGCCCTTTGGGGAGTCCGGAATTGAGGCACGACGGGGTTCAGAGCAGAGTGCGTCCAGTGCTGGTGTTCAGTCTCTACCGCAGCTGGCCTTTCATCCAGTGCGTATTCTTCCTCTCTACGCCTTCGTCGACAAGAGACCCCTTCACTTACACCTCCTGTATTTAGCCCCAAGAACAAACCGTCAGATTGGACAACACCTACGCGATGCAATCTGCCAACGATGCCAGAGGCATCTCGGACGGCGAGCATGTCCAGTTCGCAAGCTATCCAGATGAGAAATTTGGTGGGCCTACACTGGGTACGTCGTCGCCTTCTCGTCGTTTCCGTACGCCTAAGAAACCTCTTCTATCAGGCCCAGCTCCCAAGACCCCTCCTAGTCCCCAGGCAAGAACCTGGGTTCCACACCCGCTCCGGCCTTGGTTTTGGATTCCTTTCGTCCTTTTCCTGCTTGCCGGCGCGATTGGCCTCGAAGTTGCCTTGCACTTCAGCAACCAAAACCAAGGTGGGCGATACCTCTGCTGCTGAAGGCTATTCCTCATCAACCTTTTTTCTCCGCAGGCTGGCCGTCGGGAGACACGGACAAGCAATCCTTGGCTCTTCACTACGTATACGTGAGTTCTCGACATTTTTTCCCTTCTGATGCCGAAGCCTGACATCCGTGTTCGCAAGACGTTACCTCCCGTCATCGTTGCTTCCATCGTGGGTCTTCAAATGCACCAGAACCAGTTAGAGAGTCTGATGATCATGAACAGCTAGTGGCGATGTGGGCGTGGACTGATGTTGAAGTCAAAAAAATCCAGGTGGGCCGCTGACTGTGTGTTATTCGGTGTCGATTAACATTGTGCAAAGCCCTACGTTGATCTGGTCCATGGAGACGCGCCCCCACACAGAAGTTTACTATTGGATTACACGCGGCACAAGTACGCCTATTTATGTCTTATATCGGGCCCGAGTTCACCTTCCATCGTAGCAATTTCTTCGTTTGGACTCATGCAGCATCCAATCGTCACTATTTGGTGGCCCTCGCATCGTTGATGGTTATTCTTAGCTTGAGTTTCCAACCTCTTGCTGCGGCTCTGCTTCAGGTTAAGGACACCTGGTGGCAAGAACCAGGTAAGCCACAGCTGTTCATGGGCCTATTGAATGGCTCAATTGAAACTTTACAGATGTGTCGATGAGTAATCGTGCCGTTATCGGCCTGAACCAGGACCCCCAATTTCAAGATTTGACCTGTGTGTTGTCTTCCCAATGTGATCCAAACTACTTCTCATCTGTTCCGCGTTCTTAGATTTCCTCACTGCGGCAGGATATTCAAGCTCCATGGTTATGTACGATCTTGCGCCGCCAGCATTTGTCAAGGCTCCGTATGCCGTCGCCCCATTCGAGGTCAAGATTTTCAACCTCTTCCTATATTATCGATGCTCATATTTTCTTCAGCTTCCCACCACCGTAAAGAATGGAACTGCTTTTGCGAATACGACTGCAATCAAGAGCGAGACTGGCTGTGAGGGTGCTCGAGTTAACATGTCTCGTCATCCCGATGGTTCGGGATGGACTAACTCAGCTTCTCTGAATGGATGCGAAATAACCTGGGAGGTAGATGTTAACAGCAGGATATTGTTCGGTGGGTCGAAAGTCTCCGCTTTTTTTGTTATTTCCCATTGCTCGTCTCACACCTCCGCAGGAACTGATACTCCCACGTGTACGGACAATCCTCCTGCAGACCGCAGCCCCGTCGTTTTCTGGTACTTCTCCTACATCCCTGCTGCTCGTGCGTCGGCTACGTTCTGCTACCCGAGGATATCCCTCCTCGAAGTCGACGTCGGCGTTGATGTCGCGACCGGAAATGTGACGAGAGTTGCCGAGATTGGGCCCTTGTCGTCTTCGAATTTCTCATCTCAGTCGGGCACTGTAACAGGAGCGCCGCTCTTCGGCCAGGCGTACAACGGAATCAACTTCAACTTCACGACTAACCCAGATCGATTCATCTTGGCTAGGCAGAACGCCACCCAGCTCCAGCTACCTGCTGCAGTGTTTCAAGCTGCCACCCTCAGCGATGCGGGGTTCTCAGATAGCTTCGATGGCACAGCACTAACCACACTGACGGATGAGATTTATGTGAGTGGTCACTCCTTGTGTCACATCTCTCACTGATCCTACTTCCGCTTTCAGAGTGCCTATCTGTCGCTCGTCGCCCGCAGTGTGTATTTCGTCCCAGACTCTCAGCTCATCAACGTCCGAGTTAAAACTTTCAAGAAGCGTGTTTGGTTAACGTACGCCGCTTGACGTGTGTGCTTGTACTGTTACCACATTCTCATCCCTTTTTTCTCTCTAGTGATGTCGCTGTCCATCTTCTTGCTACGGCGATGATCCTGCTCGCCTTCTTCGCTACTATTCTCCACCTCTTCCATCGTGAGGAGCGGCGCGACCTCCATCTCAAGCACGAGCCAGGGACTATCGCCTCCGCCGTCTCCATCGGGGCACAAACTGGCGTCGGCGAAGTCCTCGCTGGACGACATGCCGAGAAGGACATAGCGGAAGCGCTGAAGAACAAGAAGTTCCGCATCGACCCTGCTACTATGAAGATTATCATGGAGGGCGAGTTCGGCTACGAGCAGGCCAAAAGCCCGCAGTACCGTCGATCCATCTTCGCGATCAATTCAACACGCCGCAAGCGCCGAAGTACGATGCCTGATGGAGAGAACAGTCCGACCACCTCGCCTCCTCGAACACCCAACCCCAAGTCTCCGACGACGCCTAATGCCCCTGGAACTCCCGGAAGTCCCGATCGCAAGGGAACTGATGCTGCTGGAAGCCCTCTGCTCCGCCCCAACCGACGCGAGACTGCGTAAAATCCATTCTTTTTTCCCTTCTTTTCAGTTTTTCCTGGAGACACAAGGCAGATCATATTTTCTATCTTTCGGCGCCTCTCTCATTAATTATTTCGTTCTCTCATCTCATGCACCTAACCGAACGGATTGGTGTTGCATGTATTTTGCAATGTATTTATATTCCCTTTACTCAGATGCTAGCAGTCCTCCTATTCACGTATACATTGGAATACACATCTATGCTGCCCTCGAACCATCATTGCGAACACGGGGTGCTTTTGTTGTTAATGGTGACTGGGTCCATATCAGCTACTGCCGCTGAGCACGAGATAGAAAGGCGGGTCGAGGGCTACTTACACTTTACATGCTTTACAGTTCATCATAAATGATGCAGTCAACCAATTCTACATAAATGCCAGCGTAAGCATTCGCGTCTTGAGCTTCAAGCTTCAAGTCGAATCTCTCTGCGCCCTGTCCAATATCGCGGAAGTCTCGTTACGGTGCGTGCATTGCCATCAACTCGGCCCTTTTATGTACTTAACGGTCATTTCAAGCCACCATGTCGCTCATTAGCGATACAGAGTATGTCGTCAGTCCATGGTAATCTTCTGTGCTGACAGCCTTGTCCAGCTTCCTGATACACAGTCTGAGACTTTCGTACCTGCGAGACGTCGACGACCCGTATGGTCCGCGAGTAATCTCCCTCAACCCTTCCTACCAATCGAACCCATACATCCTTGCCGCTTCCCTTGGCGACCCCGAGCGATGGCCACAATTAACCCTCCCAACAAGCCCAAACTTGAGCGAAGACGAACAGGAGCGACCGCATGGGTTTCCTGGAGCTCGCCTCAAGCACACTGAGACGATTATGGGCGGCCGGACAGGTGGCCTTGGATTGCGTGTTAATGCAAAGCGAGCATCGACATCCAAGCGTGCATCCGGAACTCCTCGTCAGCTGGACGTGAAGAACTTCCTGTCGGAGAATGCCCCCGTCCAGGAAGCGGACGGCGTCACAGTGCCTATCGCGAAGAGCGTCGCTCGGTCCGATCCTGGAGACAGTTGGATTAAGATCCAAGATTCCGACAAAGAGGGCAGCAGCTCTCCTGAACCGACGGTGCAGATCCAGCAAGCCACCGCTCCAGAAGAGCCGCCTGTCGCCAAGGTCGTCCAGTTCATCCCAAGATTCCGAGGGGCAGAACAGATGGAGGCGCGTCGACAGCTTCGTATGGCGGCACGTAGACGTCCAGGAGGTCCTGTTGCTGCACCACCGCCCCAGCAAAACCTTAGTTTCGATTCCTCTTCCGAAGAGGAAGTCGAAATTCCGGTCATCAGTGAGGGTTCTTCAGACGAGTTTGACGACGATGGGGCGGCAGCGGGCGACGAGATGGATGAGGGCGATGAATTCGATCCGTGCGTTCCTTGCCATTTCTTATGTGGCAATACTCATGTCATTTTTCTAGCGAATTTGCTGCCACCCGTATTACAGGAACTTCAGACAGCGCATCAGACGTTACCTCTCTCTTTTCCGCAACCAGCTCTATGCCAACATCCTCCGCCGTGTCTTCCTCTCATACCAATAACAGAACAAGAGCTCGATTGAGTCCCGTTTCAGAACATGCCGGTCGCGCCCACCGTGCCCACTCTAACACGAAACACGAAGATGGCCAGCCAGCCAAACGACCTGACGGACTTGTAGGTCCATCACGATCTCGAGGCGACAGCACCTCCAGCCCGAACGCACAGGCCACCTCCCAAGCGCCTTCCTCTTCTGACGCTATTATATTTACACGAAAGAAGGTCACGCCTATCAAGCCTCTTAAGTCGAGCCTTTCTGCGATGCTGGCATCCTCCGGCGGCTCCTCCAACCCCTTCGCAGAGATGTATGCAGCAATTTCGGGCAGAGGGGAATCGGCATCGACAAATGTGCAGCTGTACTTCCCTCATGCACGAGAACCCGCAGGCAAGGCCATGGATTTGAACGTGCGACGAGACGCGACTGTGGAGGAGGTTATAGGCTTTGCTCTGTGGAATTACTGGGAGGGAGGCTGGCTACCTAAGCTGAATGAGGGCTTGAGTGGTGAGGATGATCCCAAGTGGGCAACACGTGTTTCTGCAGTTGGTTGGATCTTGAGGATTGCAGAGGAAGATGGAGAGGTAGACGACGATTTCCCCCGTAGGTCTCAGCCTCCAGAGCCCGGAGAACATGTCCTGATTATTACTTCAGCCCCAGATCGGACGGGCAAGATCACGAAGTTCAACTCAGATGCGTATGCCATCTTGGAGGCTACGCCAACGCAGGGTATGCACTACTGTCATTGCGTAAGATGACCAGCACGATACTGATATTGCCACCAGTTCAACAAAACCAGATGCTGGAAACCAAAATCCAGCGTCGGCCCTCGCGTACCGCGAAGAAACCCGAGAAGCTCAATCTGCCCAATCCCAATCTACCTGTTCTCGCGCCTGGAAGTGCAGTGTACGGTTCGACCCTTGGTTCAGTGCTGTCAACGTCCTTGGGCCCATCATCAAGTCATGGCCCGCAGATATTCTTGCGTATTAGGGTCGCTGATACTGCTGATGCTGTTCACATCTCCACAACAATACCAGTGTAAGCCTTCTCTTCCTCACGTCATTGAATATCCCTACTGATATCAATCAGATCTGCCGGGATGTACATGCAAGAAGCCCTCGAGCTTGTATGCAGGAAACGCAAGCTTGCAAACCCAAACGACTACGCGCTGTTGCTTGCTGATAGGAGCATATTGATACCATTGGATCGGACAGTTGCAAGTCTCCAAGGAAAGCGGGAGCTCCTGCTCGTAAAAAGGAGTATGCTACCACAGATGGGCGCTGATATCTTGAAAGGAATCGGGAGGACTACAGATCCAAATGGTATGTCGCCTTTTGATTCAATCTTGGACGTACTGGCTGATTCTCGCCGGCAGCATCTATCTTCAAGAGGATGTCCGATACACCAGAACAACAGTACTCCTCTGCGCTCGACTATACTGCTGCTTACAAGGTTCGTACCTGTTCTAAGTTTCCTCCTTCACTCACTGATTTTGTCCAGAAATATACTATCTACCGCAAGATACCTATGCTCGTCACCCGGCAAGAGCGTAAACTGGCCATTGATGGAGTCTACATCCACATTATGCCGTCTGCAAACAAGGCAAAAGGAATGTTTGAGAGTGGCCGGACGTCATCGTTCCACATCAAGAGTATCGCAGACTGTCAGCAGAGTGCGAAGACATCGGCGATATTCAAGCTGGTCTTGAACCGGGCCGCAGGGAACAAGAGGTATGATTTCGAAGCAGAGAGTCCAAAACTGGCGGGTAAGTCGATTCTTATCCCAATGAAAGACATTGGTGTTGAGGATTCCTTTTGCAGCGGAGATTGTCCAAACTATTAAGAATCTCAAGGCTGCTTTGGAACGCTCTGGTACTGTAAATAAATCAAGGAGGAGCCGTCAGGTCGTCTAAGAAGTTTGGGCCAGGACTGTTGATATCTATCTCTCTTTCCCAGTTCGTTCTATTGCTGTAATTGTCGTCATCGCTCATCGCATTGTAGGAATACCTATCCCATCTTGTTGTTGCATGTACCATTACAATTGGCATTGAAGTTCACATCGGTTTAAGAACCCCCGACGGGAACTGATCTGATACTCTGATCGATGGGAATTTATTCCCAGAAGCAGTGACAGCTTGTCGATCGTGTTCTTCCACTGTCATCAGATGCCTGTCCATCTATAGGCTAGTGTGTCCGGATTAGCTTGCTTATCGAAGGCTGAAACGGTGGAACCACCTGGCTGAACAGCCAGGAACGTGAACATTCCAGCGCGTATCAGCATCAAGTCTCGTGGCAGCTAAGTAGCGGAGGTCAAGAATTCAGTCTGCGCAGCTGTATAAAGATCTTGTCATAATGACTAATGGTGAGGCCTTTACCCTTTCTCTCTGATTCTCTTTTCTCTCTCCCTTGCATTCCTCATGTTGTCCGAGAAATCCAACAGATATCTCACTGTTGTTGTCGTTGGAGGAGGTTCAGGCGGTGTCGATGGTCAGTACAGCTTTGATCTTCCGCGAAGCGCATCAGCGCTCAACATTCGATGCCTTCACAGTCGTACTTGGCCTGTCGTCCAAGCTGAACAGGGCGTTCCACAGGCTGATACTCGTCACTGCAAGACCACGATACTTATTCTTCCCAGCCGCCCTTCGACTTCTAGCAAACGAGAATGCTCCGATTAGTTCCATGTACATGCCGTTCGACAACATTTTTGGCACGTTCCCGGGTGAGGTCAAGGTCGGGACCGTTACATCAATTGAGGAGAACAAGGACGCTGCCGCGCAACGCGGTGGGTTCGTTGTTCTTGACAGCGGAGAGAAAGTCATCTACGACGTACTTGTCGTCTGCACCGGCTCTTCGTTTGACGGACATCTTGCGTTTCCGAACGACGAGGAAGGTTTCAAGGAACATGTCACGAAATGGAGGGCAAAGATCAAGGAAAGTAACGATATCGTGATAGTCGGAGGTGGAGCTGTAGGCATAGGTGGGTTTCCGAGTCCGATTCAGCTTCCGTTTCGCCCACATCCTACTCACCCTCCTCCATTACAGAGCTATCCGGAGAAATCAAGGACTTCCACCCTGTGCGTATCTGTTTGGCGTGCGAGGCTGCAATAGCGGTTATCACCTGCCTAAGCGAAACTAACCCTCCGCTTGTTTTTTTCTTTTGCCAGATGAAGAACGTAACGATCGTCCAAGCGAACCCTCTGCTTCTCAGCGACCTGTATCCTAATAGATACCGGATCGACCTGGAGAAGCGCCTTCGCAGACGCGGGATCAACATGATCTTTGACGAAGCTGTCGGCAATTCTGGGGAGCACCATCCAACTCTCAAGCTGCGAAGCGGCACCGAAATTCCATGTGATCTTCTTGTGAGTCTTGTTCCAATCATTTATCCAAGCTTTCTTTCCTTCTTTTCCATATCCGCTCAACAGGCTGGACTCACGACGTTGATAGATCCCTGCCCGTGGTGGCCGTCCATCAACAACCCCGCTCAAGTTCATGCGTCCACCGGTGCTCACGGACCGGGGGTATGTCAAAGTTGCACCGACCCTACAGGTCGATGGACACTCCAATATCTTTGCACTGGGTGATATCATCGACTGGCCGGAGGCAAAGCAGCTGATGAAGATCATTTATGGGCACTCGGAGGTCGTTGTGGCCAACGTCATGCGCGTGCTGGAGGGAAAGGCGGCGAACCGGGTGTACAAGGGAAGTACGGAGATGTTGGTCATTACCAATGGACAGGTACGTCTGTTGACCTCTTGAAACGAGGTCGATGATTGTTGATCATGTCTGTGCAGCATGGAGGTGCAACGTACCTCGGCTTGTGCTATGGCTTCACCTTTGGTGATTTTCTGACCCGCCTCGCGAAATCGAAGGATGTCCTGGTAGGAAAGACGCGAGCTAAGATTGGGCTACCCGCCAAGCCTTGCGAGAAGGATTAAGTCTCTCTTTTCATTGTAATCCTATGCACCTCAACACTCGTTCCATGGCAGCTCTTCGTTCACCTTTTCCTTGGCATTCTTACAGCCTCCAGTTCAACGCACCCCCTATCCCTTTGCATAACTTTTCGTTTCTGATTGCTCTCATCCTATCATGTTATGTTGTACGGGGATCGGATAATTGTAGGATAACGACCGAGTATCACTTTATAATATAATTTATTATGTAGCCAGTTTGTTAAAATGGGCAACTATTGATCGATCATGAATGTGGGAGACTGCAGTGAGGATTGACGCCAGCGTGGTAGCTTTCTGGCCGGAAACCAGAGAGAAAAGACATGCAAGGAGGGCACATGGTGTAGTTGGTTATCACGCTCGCTTAGCATAAGTAGTTCTTGGTTTGCGAGAGGTGTTGGGTTCAATTCCCAATGTGTCCATGGTTACTGTTTCTGAGAAGCGTCTTGATTTTTGTGGTTGCGGTTGCGGACACTCGTCTTTTTGCCAACTTTTTGCTTCCAGGAAAATTGAGCCTGACATGGACAGCCCTAATGCATTTCCTTCCGGGATATCAAAGAGGTAGTCAACCATTATTCTCTTGGGTTCCATTTGATTGGGATGAACCCTATCCTGATCTCCCTCGTTGGGATATGCGCCACCATTGACAAAACGGTCGATTGTGATCATACCATCAAGAACTCCATGATGACGTAAGATGCAGGGCGTATGGTGTAGTTGGTTATCATGCTTGCTTTGCACACTTGTTTGTCGATTGCAAGAGGTGTTGGGTTCAATTCCCAATGCGTCCATTATTTTTTCCTTTTCCCTTCTATCTAGACTGTCTTCAAGTCAGACCTGTGGACAATGACCACAAAGCCAGTTGTCTACATCGGCTCGCAAGAGCTCGCCAAGGTATCTTCTTTCCCATTCTGCCCAATTCTTGCGCCATTGACATGGTAAAACCTCTATTATTACACGTAGATTTCTTCGTTATTACCCTCCAATCGCAAGCGATCAATGATTGTACACTCGCTAGTCAACGCGCTGGGTCTCATGAAACCTAGTCACTTGAATTCGAGACCACTGCAAGTTGTGACCCCTCGTAGGGCAACGCACAAAGACCTAGCTGTGTACCATACCCGCGATTACCTTGCGGTGGTGCTCGATCCGAACAATGCAACAGCTCCCGAGAACGACGAGGAACGGAGCTCGGTCAATTCAGAGTTTGGTTTGGAAGATGTAGATATCTTTCTGGATCTAACGGTCTCCAGCTCTACCCTGAAAATGACATTGACGGGTTTGTTTTCAGGATTGCCCACTTTTCCCTGGTCTTTCAGAGTATGTCCAGATTGTCAGTGGCGCGACTCTCACTGCCGTGAGCGCTCTACAACAACATATCACTGACGTTGCTATTTGCTGGGATGGTGGGCGGTGTGGCCTACTTTATTTTATTTTCTAAGGAGACGATCTAATGAAGTACTTCACATAGACACCATGCCCGGAAATCCCAAGCGTGTGGATTCTGCTATGTTGCAGACTGTATTCTAGCAATCTTAGCTCTGAAGCGAGCCATCCCACCCTCCGTCTCAGCAGCGGAAGGTAGCACCGTACAAAGAAAGCCACGAGTTATGTATCTCGACCTCGACTTGCACTTCTCCGATGCAGTATCCGAAGCTTTTTTGCTCGCAAATTCTCCCACTACGCCACAGATCCTTGTTTGTCTCCTATTAATACTAATTTACCTGAACTTGCCGCTGAATCACGAGTTAACAGACCTTGAGCATCCACCACGCATCCCCAGGCTTCTTCCCTGCCTCTTCCCAAGCCAAACTGCCCAACATCAACTCAGACTTTGACCCGTTCACCCTATCCATTCCTCTCAAACAGGGCGCCTCTTCCTCGACATATGCGAGGATATGGCCTCTTGTCGAACGCGTCCGAAGTGTGTTTACACCGGACTACATCGTCGTGCAGTGTGGCGTCGATGGATTGGCTGGGGACCCCTGTGCGACGTTCAACTGGTGCTTGGGCGGCACGGAGGGTTCACTGGGGTGGTGCGTGCAGAGGATCCTGGAAGAGTGGCCGGGGAAGAAGCTCCTTCTTGGGGGAGGTGCGCTTTCAGACGTGAATTAAGCCTTGACTGATGGAATCTTGAAAACCGTGGCAGGAGGGTACAACTCCCCAAACGCTGCCCGAGCATGGGCATATCTCACTTCTATCGCGGTGAGTGACAGTCAAGGCTTTTTTTCGACCGCATTCATGAATACGGAAAATTCGGTAGCTTGGTAAACCTCTGGACCTAGAAACAGAGATTCCAGACCATGCCGGGTTTCCGTTGTATGGGCCTTCTTTTACAGTGAGCCTGAGCCTATTTCTCCAGCGTCTGCGAGATTAATTGATTATTTTTTTCCAGTTGGATATCCCAGCAGGAAACATGACAGACCATAACACGAAAGAGTACCTGGATTCAATCGAGGTGTGCTATGAGAACGTCATCCTCGCGCTGCGAAACAAGCTGGTGGGGTAACCAATTACCCTGTCGAAAATTCAAGTCAAAATAATTGTACATTGATCCTTTCATTTTATTCAAATGAGAAACTTCAATTTTTGCTTCACCCCAGACCCGAACCTCTGATCAAGGATGCGTATTACGACGCAGCGAACGTCAATACACTCACACTAACAGGTGGCGCGTTGTAGTTGAACGTCTTCCCAGTCGCAATCGTGCTCGTGGCGGGCACGACGGCATTTGGGTTGCTTGGAGTGTTGCTTGTCGTAGCCCCTCCAGTAAGAACCTGGGCGGTTCCACTTGAAGCAACGTTGGCGAACGGGAGAACGAAAGTCAGCGAGGCGACCGATGTAGCCGTGTTCGAGATCTAATGGAATAGTTCAGATGGGACGGGGAATGAGTCCATGAAGGGATTAAACCTTGGTGATGATCTGGTTACCGGCATTTTTGCGAACGACACTCCAAAAGAGGGTTCCGGTTCGAGAAGGCAAGGTGCTCGGAATGTATGCCTCACCTCGATTGAGACTGAACAACTTGCGATGATGTCAGGATTCCGAATATCATTATAAAATGCGGAGAAAAGCACCTTCTGAACGTAGAAGCTCGTAGATTTGTATACTGCGCCAGCGCTACATCGGTCCTCAGAATCTGTGCATTTGTCGGGATCGTGAGGACATACTCAAATGCAAGGAGGTTGGGCGTCTATTTGTTACATGATTAGCCCCTCACAACACCTCAAGGAGAAAGAGTAGCGAACCCATTGGTTGTTAGTGGCGTGCTGATGGAGGAAACATCAACCAAAGTCATTAATTCAACTCAGAAGAAAAGGCCGTGCCGTACTCACGCCGATGAGAGGAGCATACGCCGCAGCGAAGCTAGTCAAGGATTATCACTTGAGAATAACCCCGGATCATATTCACCTACACGATGTCACTGTTCCTTTCCAACCCAGTCATGAAGGCTGCTTCGCCTGCAGCACCTAGACGTAAGGAGCATGATACAGTCAATGTCAAGTTGATGGCCTCTACAAAAAAGGTTTTGTACTTTGCATAGTCGGATAGACCAGTCGACCATTAGAAGGCGGCCCGAAGATATCATTCGGATTGGTCGAGATCGCCGCGTATTCGCCCTATCAGGGAAGTCAGTTCAAATAGAGTATGCAGATCTAATCACATTCGTGTGTGGCGCATGCCCCGATTAATACGCGTACCTCGAAGTATTTGGTCCCGTTACGCTGCGGATCGCATGAATTCGTCAAAACTAGAAGAAGGGGGGAAAAGAGGCGCTAACCTGAAATCCATCATAGAAGAAGGAGTTCTGGGCGAACCAGGCTGCTCATCAACCTTGATTAGATCCATAG
>CACVBS010000068.1:564738-654493 GCA_902728275.1 Cyclocybe aegerita
CATTGATGAATTTTCTGACGCACTTGGGGTTTGATACACATGCACGTCGTATTCGGTGGGATTGGGAGTAAGCACTGGGTTGAAGGTGTTGGTGGTGGCGATGAAGTCTATTGAACGTTTCATTGAGCAAAGGTGTCACATAGACTCGGAGAGTGTTGAGCCTACGAATGCTAGGGAATTGTGCTTGGAGTGCCGTCACAAACTCGCGCCACTGGTATACGTAGCTAGGGAAAATGAGCTCCAATTCACCAGTTTCCTTCATATAGAAAGAAGGGCTGCTTACGACGAGGCTGCGAAGAAGTCCTTCATAACCCCAATTCATGAGAGAAGGAATACTTTTGGTGGTGAGGAACTCATACCTCATTTCCAACTTCGACATATTTAAGATCGAATGGTTGGGTTCGGCCGAGGGAAGCCCGTAGTGCAGCTGTGAAGGAGATACACGTTAGCAGTATCTTCTTCGATGAATTTATTTCTGTTTATGTAAGAACCTACCTGCTGCGCTCCTGGCTGGGTCTCCGATGACGAAATTAATCTGGTCCGCCGCTTGTTGGATGTACGGCCCAAGTTGGTTTTGTGGGACGCTCGTTCCTCCGAGAGCGTATCCTATCCATTTGGAATTGAGCGTCGATCCGTAACAAGAAGGAGAGCAACGGACCGGCCCAAATGCCCATGATCGGGATCATGTTCAGGTCCTTACACCATTCAAGGTATTCCATAAGCCCGATGCCACTGTAATTTCTTCATTTGATTTGTTTAAACGGATAACATGGTATCTGACGCACTCTGTGTTAATGTAGCTCCAATCTCCCATACGGCCGGGTCTGCTAAGGGCCCGACCTATTAGTTTTAGGTGAGATAGTTACAATAGTTAGAAGATAGGACTTACCGTCGCATTCCATTGCCACCTCGTGGCCACCGTCTGGCCTTCCAGATTATTCCCGCCCGGGAAGCGGAAGAAGGATGGTGCCATCTCTTGTAGTGCCTGCCAAAAAGATGGAGTACAGTTTAGCTACAATGAAGGGCCAAAGTATCTCCCACCTCAGCGAGGTCTACTCTCATCCCATTCGGTCTGCCTTTGAACGTTGGCGGGAACAGCGACAGCATCGCCAGGCTCAGCGTCTGCCCCGCTGCACTCGCACCATTCAGACTGATGACGAACAAGTTGTTCGTCGAACTCGCGCTCTGCGTTGGCCGGAGCTGCACCGAGACGCGGCGCCAAGCCGTTTGCGAGCCGGCCAATGGCACGTTCGCCGAGGCGAACACTTGGCCCGAAGTAGACTGCAAGCTGACGGTTGCGCTGCCCGAGAAGGAGGACGCGGTTGGGAAGCGGTAGGAAAATGAAGCAGTGTAAGTCGCTCCACCGGTAACTTTGATTCCTGCGCATGCCGAGTCGAAGGTGGTGAGAGGATGCCAAGACGGGCGCTTAATGTGACACTTACCGAAGTAGCCGGTGTTAGCGACACCAACGGCTCCGGTCCTCCCACTCGGGATCGTAAGGCGGAGAGCATTCGGAAGAGCAGCAGATACGGGCGTGCCCTCCGCGACGACAGAGATAGTGGCGCCGTTCACCGCTTGCCAACCGACCAGGGCGGCGGAGGTGCCTAAAGAGACGCGTATTTAGGCGCTCAAGCCAAGAAGGAAGAAATGTGATCGAAGAACGTACCCGGAGTGACTTTTTGGAAGGCCCGGTTGCGAAGGACTTGTTAATTTCGATATGAGAAGTGATGATACGTAGAACAATAGAAGGTCGGTAGTACTCACGTTCGGCGTAAAGACCTCCGTCTCCGCTCTGTGAACGTGATCAAATGAGCGCTGGCCTAAGACCGAGGGCTCCACTGCTACTTACAAACTATAAGCAAAGAAGGAAAGGAGTCAACTATGCCATATCTGTAGGATAACGCTGCATGGATGGTGCACTGACACTTATGTCCTCGTACATTTGCCCCCCTGCCAACGCCGACATCGACTTCAGTCGGACGTCCTACGAAGACGAAGTCGCGCTTGAGGCTACTCACATAAAGTAGTTGGAATCGGGTGGCTCGCGGTCGCGCTGACCGTCACCGTCACTGCCGTGCAGGCGCTGACTATCGCGAGAAGAGCAAGGGTGATGCGTGTAACTTTGAGATTCCACATCGTTTTGACGTTCAGGATCAGCGAGTGTCTTCAGACAGCATTCGCCCTGGCCCCAAGTATTTATACCGTAGAACAGACCCACTGGCCTGAGCTGTCCAGGCGGTCCGAGAAAGGGAGAAGTCGTATAGCTGGCTTCTTAGACGTGCGTTTGTGCATTCCACCAGCATTGATCCTAGTCGGGCTGTCTGATTATTCCGCACATCATGGCCGTCCTGGCCACGGGTCTTTCATGAGAATTCAGTGAAGATCGTTCTAGGGAAGATGGGCGGCGTTGTAGAGCATATGACGAGGGTCGTTCAGAAACCTCACATGTTAGGAAGGCAGTCAGATTTATTCCTGGAGATTCACAGTTGCAGCGAGAACGGAGGAGACATTCTCATTCGCATCCGGGTGGTGCCGAACACTCGATATTCATGGAATAATGGCTGGCTTCGCTGAAGAGTATGGATATCTGGATTGCACCCATAGCTGAACATGTGGACGCAATGAAGAGAACTCGGAAAGTCTATTTATACCTCGCTTTCTTACCTTGCGTCCGCTCCGTCACGCGTCTTCTTGCAACCATGGCGGGCCGGAGGACTGGAAAACTTTGAGGGCTGAGCATCCAAGCGAGTCGCGTTCTCCTCCGACCAAAGCCCGTGTCGAAAGTCGATCTACGACTTCAAGAGGGAGACTGATCGAGAGCTGTTGTATTATTTCTCCCAAAGGACCATGGATTATTATTTGTCCACAGCAACGATGAATCCCGTACCAATTGCTCGCCATTCCCAACAAAAGCTGCGGAGAACGAAAACTGAAAGGGCGTGGTCGCATGACAATGTCTAGGAGGCTTCACTGTCGCAGACTGAATAGCACGGGGGGGGGGAAGGTCAAGAAGATCTTAATAAAGATTTTGGGAAAGCAAGGGATAGCAGATGCTCTGCAGGAACAGGGTCGCCTCAATCTGGTCCGTAGTCTTCGGAGTATGTATCTTTCACGGCCGTGAGCGAAGTCGGTAATCGATATCCTCGCCTCTAAGTGTGCAATAGGGCATTGTGCAACATGCACCGGTTTAGATGCCTTGGGTGTGAATAATTCCTGGTGTCTTGTCGAGCTTGGGGACGGGTTTCCGACATGCAAGAGAAAGTGGCGACGTAGGTCTGAACCTTAGAACATGGAGAACTTCGCAGGTGGTCCCGGCCCGCGTGCACCTTCCAAAGGAATTCATGCAACATGATATTGGGCTGCACGAGACATGAAGTCGAAGAGGGGAGGGGGTCCTTGCATACGTTCTGCGGTGAGTGCTGCATTCATCAGGTCTTGAGTTAGCGATTCGAGAATTTCGAGTGATACTTATTACATATCTTGACATATGTGGATTTCTCCAACCCCGTGAGGACAAGACACCGTCTCCTCGCCGTTCAGCACTGAATAAACGTCTTCACAGAGTCTTCAGGCTATATTTAGCGTAGAGGACCTTGCATCGATGTGAGATTGAATTGCGGCGAGCGGTGGAGCCTAATCTGAAGTCAGGGGCGGGATCGTCAGCGGCGTAAAACCTTTGTGATACACAATTGACACCTCCAACATTAATTCAAGGCAATGACTTGTCTCAGGCTCCAATCCCCATAAAAATGCTCCTCTGTGACCCGTTCACGAAGAAGATCCTATTCCTTGTCGCTGCTGCCTTCTTCGTCTACATCACCCTCACCAACATATCGCGGGGATTTCAACAAGGGTTCAGGGCATCTGAAACAACATTAGGGTCTGAAAGGTCGTCCAATGTGTACCAGAATGTACCTGCCCATCTAGCAGGCGTTTTTCCGCCTCCAGATCCCTCAAGGAAGAACTACCACGAGTGGAACGCGCAGACACTAAGGGAGCTGCATTTCTGCATGGCCCTAAGCAATTGTGGGTCGAACCAAAAGAAGGTCGCGTTACTGGCTGCACATTGGTTCGAGGAAGCGATTGTGCGAGGATGGAGAGGAGGAGAGGGCGTTTGGTGAGTGGCAGGAGATGGAAAGGTTGAGCACAGAGCTTACGACATGACAGGGCGGTATCAGTTGTAAGTCCTATTTTTGGCCTCGCCTCGCAACTTGACCTCTTTCCAGCACAAACACTTGCGCGCACTGGGATATACCACTCTCTTTGCCAACAGTTTCGGTATGTAAGGCTAGCTCTTTACCACTTGCGCGCCGCTAAATGACTTGTAGATGAAGCTCTTCAGCAGTATCGCATGTTTCCAGACCTTGTCAAGGTACCTAGTGCTATTTTCCCCCCATGTTCTTACCTCAAATTCTCTCAAGGTCGTCATCCGAAACAAAGCGGGCGAATGCCATTCTGACCCTAAATGTGTGAAAGGACCGGACAACCCCTCAGGCATCCCAGCATGGAAGATCTTTGACTTTGAATACTTTGTGTCGTACGGCGTCCATTACCATGCCTCCCTCATGAAGGGCAAGTGGATCCTCTCAGCCAACCCAGACAACAAGGACCCAAGTCCTATTCAATACATTGGGTATGTGAACACTTCTTGCCCTCAGACTCCGATATAGCAGTTCATTCTGCCTAGATACTCCCTCGAAGACGAGTGCCGTCAAACCCATCCCATCCGTCTCGCACAACGTACCCACCGCGCTTGGCTCCTCATGAAGCAGCTCACATACGCATACGACTCGTCCTTCGCATGGAACCGGTCCTACTTCTCCCTCGCGCACCACTCGCCCGAGCTGCGCGGACTGACGTTCACCGGAGGGTGGATCGTCAACCAGCACTACCAGTGGAAGCCCGAGGTGCAGGGCACTATGGAGGACATCGAAGATCGCGCAAACGGAGTCTTGAATGTTGGCAAGCTGGACCCGCGTCAGTTCATCGAAGCTGTGAGCATGAGCAAGGTTATGGTCGGTATGGGTAATCCGTGGTGGAGCCCATCTCCGTACGGTGCCTTATGCTTGGGCGTACCGTTTGTTAATCCGGTGCGTGCAGTTCTGAGCTGCTACATATTTTCCTCGCTTATTTGCGAGTAGATACGAAACTGGGATCGACAAGACCCTTGGAATAAGGCGAAATGGCATACCCAGCACCCTTCGCTTAACCGTTATGATCCCCCGTAAGTGTACTACCACCCATCCGAAACTATCTCCGCTGAGAATACGTTGCAGATACGTATATCATGTGCACGCGGGCGACTACGACGGCTTCGTTAAGGCCATAAAGGCCGCCTCAACCACAGAGATTCCTAGGTTAGCTTAGTGTATGCGTTAATTCCTTTCGCTGACGGCCGTACAGCTTCATCCCGCCCCATATGACTGAACTCGCTGTCCGCGAACGTGTCCGAAATCTCATGGAAACGGACTGGAAGACTGAAGCTGCTGAGCTTCTCAAGGAAAGGTTGGAGGAGGTGAAGGCAGGAGGGAAAGCTTATGTGGGTAATGCAGATCTGGCCCTTTCCTGCCTCGAAGCTAACTCTTCTCTCCAGGTGTTCGAGCTATAAATTTGATCTACTGGCTGATTGTGGACAGACTCGACATACTTACATTTCTTTGGCTTCAACATTGCTTCATTTGTGTACTATCTATGCTTGATTTATATAGGTTACCTATAGATGGAGTGCTTTTTTTTTTTTAATGCCGGCATTTAATGTCCATCTAGTTGAAATTGAAGCAAGTGGTTCCACTCAGATCCTCCCCACTAGGGCTCACTTCTAAGACTAACTCATTTGATTAAATCAAGCATTACATCCCGTACGTATAATCTACAGTCCGAGCCTTGTAAGTACTCCAATACACACATTAGGTGGTAAAAATACAGCTGATGGGATGTGGTGGTGGTCATGAGCTTGGTATGTGACGGTTATGAATGTGGTTGGTATCGCAATAAAAGATGTGGTTCGTGGTAGATGCAGATTGTCCCGTAATCCAGAGCATACAATCGTAGTCCATGCCGTGAATTCATGTCGTCGTAGTGAATAAAGATAAAAGAGAAAATCGGAGAATATGTAGTAGATCGTAAGAACGAATCGTGGATAATTAAGAAGGAAAGGATGGACCCATTAAAAGGGTTGAATGAGAACAAATCGTCGTCGTCGTCGTTGTCGTCACAGTGGAAGATCATTTCCGGAATGGGTTCTTCGTCTTGCTGTCTTCCTCCACTCCCAAAGTGCTCTGCGAGAACCTCGACGTCAAGAGATCCCTCTTCGCCGGCTGCCTCGCGTCTGGCGCCCGCCTCGGCATGCCCGTCATCTGCGAGTAGATCGACGGCGCCGACATCCTGCTGCTCGCGTCGCTCAACGAGCGCCTGTCATAATCATCCTCCTTCAGGCCGCGGCGCTGGTCAGCAGGCGTGAAGCGCGTGTGCTGAGCATTGTACCGCGTCGGCTCGGGTGGCGACACGGGGCAGTTGTACGACCCGATCAGGCGCACCATGTCCTCGTCCTCCGCGTCCACCTCATATGCATCCAGCCGCCGCGCGGGCACAGGCGGAGGTGTAGCCATAGGAGACCGCGCCTCCTCTGCGGCGCGGAGCTTGCGCAGTTTGACCTCCTCTGGCTCTTGTGCAGGCCCGAGGTGGACGATGGGGGCGCCGCGGACGGTGACCCGCCGGCTCCTGGTGTGCCCGAAGAGCTTCTCGCCCCAGCGGATGAGTCGCCAGCGCCAGCTCGTTCGCCCGCGGGTGACTGGGCCCTGTGCGAACAGCTCTGTCTTCTTCGCACGCTGCTTTCGCTGTCGGCGCCTGCAGCACCAGATGAACGCGAGGAAGATGAAGGCGCAACCAAGAGCCATAAGCAGGATCTGCCACCATTCAAGCCTTCGTGGACCGCCGACGACGGTTGGGGTTTCGAGGCCTGTCACGGTAGGGAGAGGTGGTGCCGTACCCGTAGTTGTCGTTGTGACCAGTTCCGAGAGACAGGCGCCCAGCCCAGCGACGACATTTGAGCTTGTTTCGCAGTTCGCCGCGACGCAGGTGCCGCTGCGAAGGACTTGAGTTGAGCTTGAGCACGCGAGGCAGTTGCCTGAGCCCGGTCCTGAACAACTTGAGCAGGTCGAGTCGCAGGTCTGGCAGGTGCCCGACGTGTTGTCGAAGTACTGGTTCTTGGCGCAGGTCGGAAGACAGCGGCCGTTCGTCAGGACAGGGCGACTAGACGGGCAGCTGGAGCATTGGTTGAAGTTGCCTCCAGTGCAGCTGGCGCAGTCGGGATTACAGGTAAGACAGGCACCAGAGGCTGAGAAGGTGCCGGAGGGACAAGTCGCGACGCATCGGCCGTTGGAGGCAAGTTGGTTGTTCGAGCAGGTCAGGCAAAACGTTGAAGTTCCGGCACAAGAGGAGCAGGAAGAGTTGCAAGCTAGAATGAAGAACGCGTTATAAAGTGATAAGTTGGGTCGAGAGAGAGCAACTTACGAATGCAAGTCTTGTCATCCTGGGAGGAGACAGTTGTTCCGGACGGGCAGGTCTCGACGCAGGCGCCATTGTTGAGGAAGAAGCCCGGCAAGCATTCGGTGCATTGCTTCTGGTCGACAGTAGATGCAACGCTAAAGTTGGGAATCCTGCACTTCGTGCATTTGGCGCCGCAGGCTATAAGACAGACGACGATCAGACACAGAAGAAGAATTCAAAGATCGCAGGACTCACTATCGCATTCACGCTTGTTATTGTCAGCGATGAGATCCACACCTTGACATATGCCATCGGAGTTGGCAGGAACGCAAGCCCCGTTGAGCGTGAAAAGGTTCGGGGCGCAGACGACGCAGTCGTTCGAACTTCCTCCAGTACATGATTGGCATACTGAGGAGCAGGGAGAACAAGAGCCGCCGTTGGAGAAACTTCCTTCAGGACAGACCTGGCCGGAGGTGGTGGCTTGTTGGATGGGGTTGCACTGCGTTCTGTCGTTGGTATTGAGCGTGAATCCAGACTTGCAACTCGTGCATTCGCCACTCCCATCTGAGCATTGGGTGCACCCAATTTTGCAGACTACCCAATAGAATGAAAATTATTAGACACAAGTTGGCATTGTATAAAGATGGGACGTACCTTGGCAATCTCCGCCAGATGTAAGGAAGAAGCCTGGCGAGCACTTGGAGCACAGGGTACCGTTGTCACCAGTGGTGAAACCAGGGTTGCAGGGGCATTGGCCGTTAGTGCCACAAACGCCGTTCTCGCAGTTGCAGGTGGCAGGCGCGTTGGCAACTTCAGGCAAGATACAACGACCTGTTCCTGTGATGCCCTCATCGCAAGTCTTGCAATTCGACGGGCATGCCTGGCATTGAGGACCAAAGAAACCAGGAGCACAGGACTCGCATGAGACACCTGAGAATCCAGCTGCGCATTGGCAAGTCCCGGCTGAGGTACAGACTCCCGACGCAGCGCAGCCTGGGGTGCAGGCAGTCGATTGGATGTCGGTGAGAGATAGGGATCCTTGATTGCTGAATGGCAATTGGCCAACATCAGGAATGGCGTCCCAGACAATGACGCGGTTGTTGGCAGAACCACTGCTGAGAGCTATCCAAACATTCGACGAAACCGCTAGCGACTTCGCTGTCAAGGGTGTTGACGCATTCACGATGGGTTGGTTAGGGAGTGGTTGGAATGCAGATTGGCCAGAGTAGAGAGATCCAGAGTAAATTGAGAGGCCGGATTCGAGAACAAGGTTGAGTGGCAGTGATATTGATGAGGAGTTGGTGAAGCCGGATGACGACTTCAGGGATGATGATGAGCTTGTGAGGGCGACATGGAGGAGTTGTGGGTTTGTCGTGGACGTATAGACGCCAGGAAGGAGATGGATTGGACTTGAGAGGCCCGGCGCGGTTATGTCGGCGCCGACTATGAATCCTCGTTAGTTCAGAACTAATAGAACGTCGAGATCGACACGTACTTGTCGTGTTGGAATAACCTTGGAGGCATTGGCCTGGAATACAGACTACTGTAGGTGTTGATGATGTAGTAGATTGTGCAACTGTAGAAATGGTTAGCAAACCGAATAAGCGAAGCGTGGTAGTCTACTTACTTATTGGTATAGGCAAGAAGAGCAGCAGGGAAGCGTAAAGTCTCGCGAACATCGCGAGAAGGCTTTCTGAACGAAAGTTGGGGAGATGGTGGTGGTGTGAGGTCAAGAGGGAAATGCGAGGTCCGACAACGGTGGCCAGTGAACAAGACCCGCCGCTCGCTGACTTGAGGCGCTGTCCGCATTGTCACTGTGCATTCTTCAGAGCCTTTTGTTCGAGGACAATACTTAATAGATGGTCGCGGTGGTCATGCAGGTCAAGCGTTGCTATTGTCGGCCAAATCGGGCAGCCATTATTTGGTTCCGCATTGTTTGGCCCCTTGGTACAAATAAATGAATGCCAAGCAGATATCCAAAAATAGGCATTTTATCCATTTTGGAATAGCTGCCTCTCGGAGATCCTGGGCATCGCGGGCACATCGAAGCAAATCAAGTTATCGCGTCATTGAAGATCCTCAAAAGCACAGCCTTCAAGTGTTGAGAGTGGGCCGCCCAGCGGAAAAGAGATATATGACAAGAAGAACAACCAAAAATAGGGTGAAGTACACAGGATTCGACCAACCGAACGTAACGAAGGAAGGGACTCGGAGAAGAGGGTACAATACTAAGAACAGAAGCTATGCATACAAATCAAGAGAGCAGAACAGAAACACGGCCAAGTGAAAACAACATACAGGAATAAAATACAGGGAAAACAGCGGAAAAAATGAAGGAACCAATACAGGATTCAACGCTGCTCAAGGGGCGATTCGCCGACCGAGGAGTCTTTGTTAGAATTACCAGGAGCCCGACTGAGTGAGGACAGAATTCGTAGAGTCCAAGCCTCGTAAAAGGGATTCAGGCTGTAATCTCGGGATTAAGATTGATCGAAACACTTGATCGAGCACAAAGTCACCATACCTCGGAAGCACCGTCGGACTGAGCAAGAAAACCGAGATCGACCGAGTCAATATGCATAGCCTTTGGATGTTTAATGAGTCTGAAAACGATAAGGTGATTCGATACATACCGTATTGCCAACATCGAGGTCTTCCTCGCTGTCCGAGCTGCGTGCTTCGAGCGAAAAAGAGAATTGAAAATGGGAAAGCTCCTGCTCCAAGTCCAAATTGTCAGCACTTCTATCTCGACTCGACAACCTTCGAAACCGACCTTGGACAGCACGCGACAGTCTTCTGAATCAGGGTACAAATCAGAATTTGTATGCGTCGACCAGTCCGAACCATCGGGAGCGTCATAAAAGGTCGCATCGTCGCCATTTGAGCTCTGGTTTGCCTAGCAAACACCGTTCAGAAGGTGGACCCAGGCAAGGAAGGAGGGAAGAGACACGCACAGAGTCACCGTGCCCACTGATATCAGCGTTTCCCGAGTCCTCCTCATCATCAGAGATTTCAAACGAAATATGATCCTCGCTTCCGTCTTGACTTCCCTCATCCGCCTCGACGTCCTCCTGCTCCTGCTCCTCGTCCTCGTCACGAGAATTCGCGCCCATCCCAACCTGGATAACAGGAACCCCCTCCTCGCTAGCAGAAACAACCTGAGGAGCATACGGTCTCTGGTACCCCGCAAAATGATACAAGAGTGACAGGAGCACCGACAGCACGAACGAAACCATGACCGAGCCGCAGACAATAAAGTACGCCATCGCTTTTAGCCGGTCAGTGCCTTGGAGCCCAAGCACCGTCTTCAGCTTTGTTTTCATCTTCATCTTCATCGACGTCGTCGTTGGGGAAGGGGTAGGTCCAGGTCCGAGGGAGAGCGCGACTGGGGTGGCCGTCGTTGAAGGGGCGAACTGCACGACCTTGACGTTGACGGTGGCAAGTGGTTGGGCCGAGGCGACGGGGGCCGAGGCGGCGCGCGCGGGTGTCCAGCGGAGGGCGTTCTTGCAGATTGGCATCGTCGCGTGAGGGGTAGGGACCTGGGTGACCTTCATCAAAGGAGGTGAGGGTACGAAGAGGGGCGGGGGTACATAGATCTCTTTGGGAGTCAATGGGAGCTGTAGAGGCTCCAAGAATGCCAGAGGGACGGCCTTAGCTTGAGGTTGCAGAAGAGGGTGGATCGTCTTTGTTGCTCGTCGGACTGGTTGGGAAGCCTGAGTGGGCTGGGCGAGTGTCGTGTGGGTCAATAATCCCGGAATTCGAGTCGCTTGAGGATGGTCCTTGCTCGCCAAATCCTCTGTTGCCCGACGCGCTAAGTCTGACTGGCGGGGAGTATGCGGGAGTACGGTCCTCTTCTCGATATTGGGCGAGCGATGGCGAGCCTTATGGGTCAGGTACCGCTGGAGCAACCAGGCTAATGCAGGCACGACGACCAACAGATCGAGGCAAGGTCCCAAAATCGCCCTCCAGTCGAGGTCACACAACCAGGGGAGCCAATCATCCAGTAGGCCGGGCGGTTCAGGTGGAGGCGGAGGAGGGGGTGCGCCACCCGTGGCGGTCCACAAACCAAATCGCCTTTGATGCGAGTTGTCCGCGTCGTTGACCTCTTGTTCAGGCGGCTGCTCGCCTCCATCGCCAGGTGCAGGTGGGTTTGACGAGCCGCCATCATCAGCGTTCTGCGAACCGGATCCAGACCCAGTACGCATGTCGTTCGTGTGCGAGGCTCCTGCATCTCCAGACTTGCTTCCACCGCAAGAACTTGAAGACGACGTTGCAGAGCTTGGTGCGTTGGAAGCTCCTCCGCCACCACCATTCAGGACACAACTCATCGTGCCAACGACGAGAATCGCACACGTCACAGCGCCCCACGCCGCATTACCCAACCCGCTGTCGATATCGCGAAACGAAGGCTCCGTCTCGCTCGCCAGGAGCGGGACGGTCGTCGAAGCGGGCAAGAATATCGTGGAGTTACTGCTCAGCTTCTCCAGGAAGACGTTGTCAGCGAGCTGACGCTGGCGATACTGGTCATGAATATATGCGATACTTGCCATGGCGGTGCTCTTATTGAGTCGGGGCGATCCGTAGACGCGCCGGAAGACGTAATCCTCCAAAGCGTGTTGGGCGAGGTCGATTGTGACGGTCAGAGCGAGGTTGGCAATCGCTTTGGACAGACCACCTGTAAGAATGTCGCCTGTGGTCGCGGACGTGAGGAGGCCCATGATTGGATGAGGAAAGGAGGAAACTTAGCCTCGGCGGGGTACTGAGGAATGCCAGAAGCTGGAGATGGATCCTGAACTTCGCTGGTTGGTCCTATTGAAAGAAAAGATTGTCAACCTGGAAGGGTATTTGTACGTCACGTTAAATATGATCGGTGGATAAATCGGGGTGGGAGAAGAAACAGAGAGGACATAGACGCCCCCAGCGTTCACAAAACGGCATTGACTATCGAGCCTTTTGGCGAGCTCTACATTGTTAGGCCGCACACCAGAAACCAAGTTGGATGGGGCACAATGATGCAGGTTAAGGATGATGGATACGGTCATTGAGGGATCCGATAAAACACAGGATTTCATAGTCGTTTCATAGTACAGAGGATTCTACTGAAAGGATTTGTATGAGTACATCGAACAGACAGCGAAGACAAAAAGTGGAGAGTCAGAGAAGCCGTGATTTTCATTCTCCTCTCCCTCGGTTCGAGCTCCCGAGTCAGCACACCTATCCCAAAACGAGATAGACACGCACGACTCCCACCTGAGCAAGCCCAAGCAGAAGCGACCAAGAGGCCCGACAAGAAAAGAGCAGTTCAACGAATGGATGAACTTGGTTTCGTCCTACTGGAAGAGAAGAAAATATGAACTCACCACTAGGGTAAACTACTTCACACACCAGCTCCATCCGATATGTATATCTGGTAAGAAGAGGGTTAGTAAAGGCTTGAACAGGCGACATTCGAGGGAGAATAGAGGTCAGAGAGTTATTTGGTAAGATTCAAGTTGTCCGCAAGAGGTTGACTCTCTCGTTCGGAAGCAGAACTGAAGTAAACATCATTCGAAGAGAAAGGACTCCCTTCTGGCATAACTGAAGAGTGTGTACTCACCATAGCTGCGTGAAAAAAAGGGATGTCTGCGTCCTTCTGGTAGAAGAGGCAAAATAACTCTAGCTAGGCTGGGAAGAACTGTACAGTTCAATTTGAACTCCGACGGATAAGACAGGGGAACAATGAAGCGGAGTCTGAAAAGTTTCTTCCTTACCTCCCTTCGATGTCTTCACGGCATGGAGGGTGCGAATGACCCCTCGGGTCATAGAAATGATATAACCTGTGAGTACGCTTTCTTACCTCTTGGCGAAGATGATATTTTCCATTCTCGAGTTGGTGACGATTTCTCGATGAACCGCACTCGTAACATGCATCACCAACTGAGCCTCCTGCATTCACCTTTCTTCCTCTGAATTTTCGAACTTAACTGACCCGAATCCTCTCCCAGGTTATAAGGATCGAGTGTGAGTATAAGCTCCGTCAAGGTTCAAGACGAAACTTGTTAGTGGACGACATCTACATGGGCTTTCGGCTAACACACCACCCGCTGAAGCCTTGTTGGTATCGCGTATCGGTGCTTGAGGATTCGGACTTAGGGCTCACATCCTTCGTCGGATGCAGGTTCGCTTTGAGCACAGTTTCTATTCTCATGTTGTAACAATGTGAGTGGGTGTTGCATATTTCTCCATTTCCTTCCCCTCCCGACGATGAACCAAAAACAAAATTGACAAGCATATGGCCGATCATTCATGACGGACTTTTTTTATTATCTGAGGCTCATTTGCACGATCGTAATCCTTTTCCAACTTGCTGACTTTTCTTCTCTCATAGGTGAAATACAGATGTTCCTCTCTCGTGACGAATGTAGATAGTATACGTTCGCTACCAGCCTTGTATTAGCCTCTATGAATGCTATTCTATTTTATCCTTGTTGTAACACCTTTACGGCGTGAAGGAATGCCTGGCGAAGGGTATGAAATCATTCTTGATGATATTACATCTGACATTTGGCCGTTGCCGAGGGTTAGATATTTTGTCAGTCGTCTTCGACTTGGAAAAGATCGAGGAAGAGACCATCTTCAAGAGGTGGTTCTACGACATTTCTTCTCCCTTTCCTCATCACTGTGAAGTATCAGGTTCAGTTTGACCCCCTGACGGAGAACCGGAAGACATACATTCACGTTGTTTACGCCTCCACCCCCACTTCTTCACCCTCTTCTCCGGATCGACCAACCACCCATCAAACTTCTTCGCCAACTTCGGGTCCTCAACTCGGCACAACTGCACCAACCTCGCGCCCCACTTCCTAAACTCATCCACATCGCCCAAGGTCGCATGCGCCATCGCGATCTCCTCGATGAACAGGTTCTGCAGAGCATACACATTCTCGATCTCGATAAGGACGAGCGCTTCCTTGTGCGCCTTGATCAAAAGATCATCCGCCCGACACAGGTCCGTACTCCATTTCTTGTAACTCAGATGCGTGAAGATCCATGTCCCGAGCTGCTCGCGGCGCGTGTCCGACTCTTTGATCCTTGCCAATTCAGCGGATGTGAAGGCCTCTTGCGAGGTGTAGCCATCCTGGCGGATGTCACACCAAGGGCAGTCGCAGGTGAAGCGGTAGTTTGTCTTCAGCGTCCGCGTCCGCGAGGCACGCGAAAGGATGGGGTTGACGTACGACATGAGGACCTCCTCGCCTTCTTTGATGTCGCGCAGGGCATACAACGACAGAGAGAGCGTGGCCAAATCCCACTTGACTGCAGCATTTGGCCCACAGCTGGGAGAAGGGATGAATGGCATCGTCTCCGCAAGATAAACGCCTCGCACCTGTGGTTGGATCGATTAATGCACGGATACACGGCCCCGTAGATCTCCCCCTCCCCCAGCCGTCCCTCCGGATCCAACTCCAACACCAGCGCATTCATCCCCTGTACCACCGTCGGGCACTCTTCCCTCCCTCTGCAATCGGCCATATTCACCATTTCTTGCCTCCTCTTCTCTGGAAGCGCCGCCCCGAGAGCCTCATACGTTGCGTCGGGGAATTGCCCTGACGGTATGATCAAAGCAGGGTGCTCAACCACGATCAGCTCGCCGTCGGGAATGGAACGCCTGGCAAACATCCCGGTACCCTTGTTTGGCGTTGGGAGTATGGCGAAGGAGGGGTCTTTAGGTGGTTGTTGGCGTGAGGGGAGCGGCGAGGGCAGGAATGGGATGAGGAGAGGGTTGATCAGGCATGAGATCGGCGCTGGTTCGTCCTTTGGGTCGGCAGCAGTAAGTGAAAGAGTAAATAAATCATAAGACCGCCCATCTATTGACCAAGTGGATAGAGGAGGCCCGCTAGGGCCACTGCGAGGCGATGTAGAAGACGGGAGGTCGTCCTGGACCGATTCTTCTCCACGAGACGTCTGTTCTTCTCCCATGCAGAAGTTAACAAGATAAGCTTATAAGATATATTCACTTCCTGAACTGCCGAGCCTTGAGATTTGTAGATTCCAACGTTTGGATTGTGGTGTGGCGCATTCGCGGATCGTCGGGGTAGAAGAGCAAGCGGAAATCGTGAGCTCGACATTTTTTTTGTATCCAGACGGTATACCGGTCCGGATTTCCGGACCCCCTAACTTGACAGTGCCATCGCCCTATAGAGGACCTACACCCTGATTAACCAATGCCCAATGGTAGTAGTACAAATGTGCCTTCTATGATACACTGTCTATCAACCCCATGCATGCGCATACCGTAGTCCTGATCCAACGTGAACGACTACACCCGGACCATCCTCGTCAACTCGAATCATATCCTCTCCCTCTTCTTCCGGACAGCTCAATCGACGACTCATCGACTCCTGTCCTACTCATATCCCGACCAAAATCTCCATCTCGGTCATAGTCCCGCCCTCGCTCAAAACTCCGTCCCTCATCAAGATAACCCACCGAGGATTCAGACACACAATCCGTCCTCGTCGTGGCTAACCCATGCGGGATGATCGTCATGTTTGTGCTAAGCTGTTCGTCGAAAAAGGACGTGAAGATGGGTTCGGCGAGGGTCGAGCTGAGGGCGCCACCCGATGGCGTGCGGGCTGGGGGCTGCCGCGCCGTCATGTTCGCGCCGTACCGTTGGCGGAAGATGAGGAAGAGCACTCGGTTGCAAAGAACAGAGTGCATGACGCGTTGGGGTCTGGGAGAGGAACGGTAGGAGGGTAGAAGCGGCTGGTTAGGACGGCTGGGTGGATAGGTAGAAGGGGCGGACGTACGTCGCGAGTGTGTTGGCGTATGCTCTCTGAGGAAGGGTCAGGAACGTGAGCAATCGTATGGTGGGAGGCAGGAAAGCTTACAGGACCAAAAATAGGGACCAATACATTGGCAATCGAGATTACTGGCAAGAGTACGTATCAGGTACTCGTTCCAAGGAGGTCGGTAGATGGACTTACGAGCGAGGTATACATAGAACAAAAGACCGTCGCGGTAGAGCTGTACTACCCAAGGGGCATGCGAGTGCCGAACTGCAACGACAAAATGTCAGCCTTCAACTAGGAAATCGGTAAACAGGACATGGTGCTTACGATGTCGGACTGCCTTGATCCCAGTCAAAACCGCCATCACTGAAGGTAGTATTGATTGTCTCAGCACATGTCTACGAAGAGTACTCATGCATGGAGAGCGCTTACTCGTCTCGCAGAGCATTAAGAGAATGTAGGCTACAATGATTATCGGGCTTGCGTGCGTTATTCGACAACCAGGAATGTCGTTTTGGGCATCTGGAATAAAGTAAATGGAGATTAATTCATCCTGTCTAGCTAACGATAGGAGAATGGGAGACGTACATCTCAAGGACTGAATTTCCAGCTGAGTGACCACAATCGCAGGGACAAAAGCGCACTGCACGGAAGAAAATCAGAATTTTATCGGCTAAGGGACTCGTCAGGAGATAAAAAGGAAGCCGACAGTTTGCGACACGATAGTAGAGCTGAACGGAAGAGAATCTGAGGGCTCACTAAGGCTGTTACGGAGAGAAGGATGCCAATCCATCGCTTTCGCTCCCAAAGTGCGAAAGTTCTCAGAAGGAGGATCCCTAGGTCACCATCAACTCTCCATCGAGCTCGCAAATAGGAAGAATAAGCACACCTTCTGAAATGATTATCCCAGAGACGATGTACCCTGCACACAATACAAAGAAGCGCTCAGGATTGATGGGAAACGACCAATAGTGGAGGAACACGAACAAGTGACGACCTTGAACTGTGTGTCACATGTCTACCGAGATAAATTAGAAGGAGAGTTAGCTTCTTTCATAACGGCCAAGATAAAGAAGAGACGTGCTTACCTCAGGGCTGACCACGGTGAACTTGACTACAGGGGGTCCAGGATAGGCACATTATCAAACCGTCCACAGGTCAAACCAACTGAGACTTACGTCGTAAGGACATAACGGTATCAACGAAAGGTAGATATCTGTTCAGAAGGAACAGCACAATGCCCACAGACCACTGGAAGTTTTTCCAGACATAAGTAACCTAGAGATAATCGTGTTTAACGGGAAGAGGTGAGAGGTGTGAACATGCCGACCTCTTGATCAAGGGTGCAGATGTAGTCGTAAATCTAACAGTCATTATTGAGCACGACCACCACCACGGGCCAAAAACCGGATAAACGCACCAAAAGCGTCATGCATGCAACCAGAGTGCTCTGTACGAGTGTTGTGTCCAAAAGCTATAGCCAGAAAACGCCGCAATTTTCCGATAAAGCAATTAGTGCTGCCATCGACGACCCTGTGGCGACAGACACGTACCGTCAACGGCCTCTCCAGCGTACCAGAGTCCATCCTCCGCGTCACATCGAGCTGTGAGGACAGCAAAGGGCGGGCACTGCGCAGGCGCAGGCGGGGGTTGGTGGGGGTGAAGGAGGCAAGGAAGCGATCGATCGTCGAGGCTCGGAGGCAACCTGTTTAGCGGGATGACCAACCTGCCTGCCGATGCCCTTTTCCTCGGCAACACCGTCTGCTCCCCCTCTCCTAAATTTTATGAACCACGCGCTGCGTGGATCATGGTGACGGCAGGTGCTCTTCGAATCTCCATTTGCACAATCCCCAATTCCAACTCTCCGGACCGGACTGCGTGGACGTGACAACCGCCGCTCAGCTCCGGGTCGGAATCTCCTCAGTTCCGTCATCTGCTCAGTTAGGGGAACTTTTTGACTATTTTTGGTGCACAACATCGGTGTAGGTGCTGATGCATCGCTGATGCTAAGTCCGGACGTGCTGAAGTGTTTGATCGTCTATCAGGGAGCGATTCTTATCATGTCTGCAAAAAGAAGGTGGAAGGATGGCCAATCTTTGCCAGAGACACGCAGCAAGTAGGTAGGTAGATGCTGAGAAGTCCCAAAGTGGGCGCCTATTTTCAGCCGCGATGTGCGCTTTGTCCAATTGTATTTCATAATGAGTAATTATACATGCAGGGACCACCATACGCATGAGAGGTGGAAATGTAATTTTGAAAGCAAAGGAGGCACCTATTTCTATGCATCGACACTAAGGACCCACTAGTAAACACTATCGTCTCGGGAGATTTTCTAGCAATCATTACCAGGAATCACATCATAGTCAACACAAAATGCCAAAACCCAAGACTTCGTCTACATTTCTCATCACCTTCCCAATCACCTACCCATAACTCCCGAAGCCCGTCCGAATAAACTTCTACTCACATATCGGCATTGACAACCTGGACGACGTTCATATGCCTGCTCTCCGGGTCCGAATTCACGTCGCCCTGAATCCCATTTGCCTTTGCCTTCGCAGCAGCCTCGATCGCCTCCGAGGCGCTCTTTAGCTCGGCCTCGCTGACCATCGAGCCTGTGGGATGGGGTGGGACGAACGTCTGCAGCTGCATCTTTATCTGCGCCTCGAGGACCTTAGGTCCGCACGACGCCGCTACGAACCCAATGAAGATGGGGGACGGGTTCAGTGGGCGGGTGCAGAACTCGGGGTGAGCCTGAAGGCCGACGAAGAAGGGATGTTCTGTGAGCGAAAGGATTATGTTCAGCGTCAACCTAGTGGACTTGTCACAGCGGCTGAGAGAACAAATGTACGTACCCCGCAGCTCGCACACCTGCATCCGCTCGCCCTTCTCGTCCTTGCCCACGAAGTTCATCCCGCTCGCCGCGAGCTTGTCGACATACGCCGGGTTGACCTCGTACCTGTGGCGATGTCGTTCCCAAATCTTGCCCTTACCACCGTACAGCTTGCGCACGCGCGACCAGTCCTCACTACCTGGCTCAAACACCGTAGGCCGCAAGCCCAGCCGCATCGTGCCCCCCATGTGTGTCGTTGAGATCTCAGGCATGAAGATCACGACGGGGTGCGGCGAGGTGGGGTTGAACTCGGCAGAGGTTGCGTCTTAGAATTAGAGGAGTGATCAAGAATAGCGAAAGAAGAAAGAGACGTAGGTCACATACCGGAGATATCGAGCACGTTTCGCGCCCACTCGATGACCGCGAGCTGGAACCCAAGGCAAATGCCCAGGAAGGGGATTTTGGCGTCTCGGGCGTACTTGATGGCGAGCATCATGCCCTCCGTACCGCGATGTCCAAATCCACCAGGCACAAGGATACCCCTGGTCCGGACGTGATCGTCAGAACCACGGTATATCTAGCAAGAAACATGACACTCACCCGGCACCAACAACGGCCCTCCAGGCGTCGTGGTACTTCTTCGGATTCGACTCTTGTGTTTCCGGCTCGAGGTCGGACGATTCCACCCACTATTGGTTTCCATTAGCGGCTGCTTTCCACTTCTGCACGAACGGGGCAAGAAGCCTACCTGGATTGTCAACTTCCTGTGCACCCGGAACGCAGAGTGCTCGAGCGCCTTGGTAACACTCATATACGAGTCCTTTAGGTCCGTATACTTTCCAACAAGCGCGATCGAGACGGTGTCGAATAATCGTTCTTGCCTGATTTCACGAAGTAAGCACAGTGCCTTGGAGCAAACGAAAGACAACACACCCAGACGTCAAATCCCTCCACCTTTCTTCGAGTTCCAAACCCTTCTTCTTCATCTCCTCGCTGACCCCCTTACCTCCGTTCTTGTTGTCCGGGCATACGCCCAACTTGAGCCGGCGGTCAAGGAATTCGACGATGCCCTGGCTCTGCAGGAGTAGAGGGACGTGGTACACGCTTGACACATCGTGCACACCGAATACCTGCTCCGACGCGACGTGACAGAACATCGAGATCTTGTCCTTCGTCGCGGGGTTGAGCGGCTGGGGCACTAGCAAGCGACACGCGATCTACGCGACATTGCATGAGGAAAAGGAGGGGAAAACCTGCGAGATAACCACGTACTAGGTCAGGCAGCAACCCGAGCCCTCGGAGCGAGTGCACCGTCGTCTGCGTCGGCTTCGTCTTCTGCTCGCCATGCATGTCTGGCACGAGCGAAACATGGATGAGCGCAAAGTTGTCGTGCCCTACCCGGAATTGGAACTGTCGCATCGCCTCCACGAACGGCGCCGACTCAATGTCGCCCACCGTGCCGCCGAGCTGCGGAAAAAGTCAAACGCGTCCTGACGCGAGGAGAGCGCTAGGAACACACCTCGACAATGCACACGTCCGGCTCCTCTCCGGACTCGTCAACGGGGATTTTTGAGACGCGTTCGATCCAGTCTTGGATCGCGTTCGTGACGTGTGGGACGATCTATCGCGTCGTGTCATGAGTCACGAATGAGTCATACAAGCGTGGATAGCAGAAGGCTCACCTGAACGGTCTTTCCCAGATATTCTCCTTTTCTCTATGAGAGGGCGAGGACGTGTCAGAAGTATTCGGAGTACTCTGTGGACCTCGGTTCAAATGTGGATTCCTCGCGTCCATCCCACGGCTCGTCCGAGACAACTTGAGAAGAAGTTGACACTTGCCTCCTTCTCAATGACCTCCCTATATATCTTCCCAGTCGTGATGTTGTTATCCCGTGAAAGGGTGACATTGAGGTATCGCTCGTAGTTGCCAAGATCAAGATCGACTTCGCCGCCATCGTTGAGGACATAGACCTCACCTGCACGCATTTTACAGCGTCAGCAATGATATAACCGTGTGAAGTAGATGGAGTATGATAAGGAAGAAGTAAACGCGGAGTTCTGACACGCACCATGTTCGGTTGGCCGCATCGTGCCCGCGTCGATGTTCATGTAGGGGTCGATCTTGATTGCAGTGACCTTCAAACCGGTCGTTTTGAGAAGGAGACCCGTCGACGAGGCTGGTGGACGCGTAGCATAGTCGTATAATGGAGAGATAAGGCAGGAAAAGCAATTGATATGGATTGGCGCCCAAGGATGAGTGACACGAGGTAGACGACGAATAAGGGAGAAAAGACGCGATAAAGGGGGAAACAAATATTAACGACAGAACGAAGTAAGACATGGACTAGAGACAGACCGATGACACCCTTCCCGATCCCACTCACTACACCACCCGAAACGAGGATGTATTTTGTCATTGTCGTTGCTCGTGACCGCTTCGAAATATTATTCAATCGTGAAAATGTAACAGTTTAGTTCGTCGTGGCGCCTGGAGAGCTAGGTTGGTAGTGTCGCAAAGTCTTTGCAGACTGTCCAGCACAATCGGTGCTCTAGAATCAGAGCAAGCATTGCACGACGATCAAGAATGAACGTACCTCAACGTTCGCGGATCGGGATCGAATTCGCAGGGATACAAAGTGACCAAGAAAGACGACGAGACAACAACTGTCGAGTCTGCGTTCAAGGTGATAGAAATTTTGTCGGATCGGACACTCCATTAACCCCCAGAAGATGCTGCCAACCAAGACCAAAGAACGGCATCGCCACACCAGCCGAGGCAATGAGATTCTCGGCATTCTTCTGATTGGTGCGGACGAATCGTGGGAGTCTGCTTCTTTTTTTTGCGCATGTGTTGGCGAATTTGACCGGAAGAAAATCTCTGCGTTTTGGTAACTCCCATTTCCCCCCGCTTCCTGTTTCCTTTTACCCCTTTCAAAAGCCTCTTTCAAGAGGTCTCCGAGCAGCTTTTGCGGCTCATCCTAATCCAAAAGACCAATAAGTCGAAATGGCGTCTTCCTCACGCACCTCTCTGCTGGCAAAAGTTGCGCGGCTGAGCACCACAAATAGCAGCAACAGCATGACAGCAAGGTGTATGCCTATTTTTCGTCGTTCATTTATCTTGTTGGCATCTAGAAGAGGTGGTAAGTGCTCATTATCCCGCTCCTGACGATTCATGAAATGACATTACCAACTTTCAGGATTCCCCCAACAGCGCCTTCCCTTCCCTTCTGAACTCTTGCTTCCTCGGGCATTTTCCACGTCTTCGCCTTTCTCGGCCTCCGTTGCTGAAAAACGGAGGTCCTCTGGACCTTCGAGTTTGGAGTCTGAGGACGCGCTATCAGAAGACGTGTCTCTGGCCTCCAAAGAGGCTATTCCGGACTCCCGTGTTCCCATCCACACTCTGCGCGGAGTTATTCACGAAAACACCCTGAAGGCCATGACAGTGCACCCCTTCAAGCACACACACATGTCTCCTGTGCAAGAACACATCCTTCCCCTTCTTCCCGACCTTGCCCTCCCACACGACCAACACCCTTCCACAACATCACCGTCAATGTCCCACCACAAGCCACGCGACCTTCTCGTTAAGGCGAAGACCGGTACAGGAAAGACCATGGCCTTCCTCGTTCCTGCCATTGAAGCGCGAGTCAAGGCCATTTCCGATCATGTCGAGTCTTCTCTGGAGCAGCTCAAGGCTACCGGCCTCCAGCCCAACCTTTCTGACCGTCTAACTGCGACACGACGATTGCCACACAACAAGTTGGCACGCTGATCATCAGCCCAACCAGGGAGTTGGCGTCGCAGATCGCTGTGGAAGCCATGAATCTGACCCATCATCACAAGGGTTTTCAGGTTCAGTTGTTGCTAGGTGGTGAGAGCAAGGGTAGACAGCTGAGAGAATGGAGGGGTAGGAAGGACGTTGTGGTTGCAACACCGGGCCGCTTGTTGGACTTGTTGAACTCGGAGGATAGCGTGAGGGATGCCATCCAGCATGCCAAACTGGTAAGCCTTTTGTCGAATATCTTGAGTTGCAATGGCTGATGTCTTCCAGCTTATTCTTGATGAGGCCGATACCTTGCTGGACATGGGTTTCAAGGCAGATATAGAAATGATAAATTCATATCTTCCACCGACGCCACAACGGCAGACCTTCCTGTTCTCTGCCACGGTTTCGCGAGCGATCCAAGAAATTGCTCGAGACACGCTCTCCCGTTCGCACAAATTTGTCAATTGCGTTTCTGTGGATGACTCGCCGGTTCACGCCCATATCCCGCAATACCACACCGTCATACCCTCGGGCCAGGATGCCTTCCCTCATCTCCTCCGCCTGATCGCTCAGGACCAGCTTATCAAACTCGCTTCAGCCGATAAGCGTGGCAAGTCGGAGCCCAGCAAGGTTATCGTATTCTTTAACACGACGAAGATGGTGCAGCTCTTCTCCGACATGCTGCGCCAAGCCCAGAGCGCGCTGCCTTTGGCACGTCAGACACGCATATACGAGATCCACTCCAAACGTGACATGAAGCAGCGGGTGCGGGTGTCAGATGGTTTCCGCCATGATAAAGGTCCAGCGTCGGTGCTTGTCACCTCAGATGTGTCTGCTCGCGGAGTCGATTATCCCGGGGTGACGCGTGTCATCCAAATGGGCGTGCCAGCGGGGAGAGACATCTATATCCATCGTGTGGGTAGGACAGGCCGTGCAGGAAAGACCGATGGTCGGGGTGACTTGGTGATCAGCTCATGGGAGCTTCCGTTCCTCAAACAAATGGCCGACGTTGGCCTCAAGCCCGTCACCGTGGCGGAAGTGAAGAGAGACGTCGAGGAGCGGGCAGCAGCTGTCGGTGTGTCTTCGCCTCACTTGGCCTCGCTCGACAACCACGCGATGTCGATCTCTTCAGCGACCAACGCGCATGAAATCTCCGAGGCATACATGTCGCAGCTTGGGTTCTTCCTCGGGCACATTCAATCACTTGGCCTCGTGCAACCCGATGTAGTCAACGGTGTAGGCAAGTACTTCCAGGACCTAGGTGCACTGGAGGCGCCGCCGATGATGAGTCGGTCCATGCAGGAGAGGCTGCGACTCGGCTCAGCGAAGTATGAGAGGAAGGGTCAGGGCAATAGAGGTGGCTTCGGAGGGAGAGGAAGTTATGCGGACCGAGATCGTGAGAGAGGCGCAGGCAACAGGCGACCGGCTTGGGGAACGTATGCGTCAGGAAAGGATTTCCGTGGCTTGGGGCGTCACGAGCGCGAGAGGAGTCCTTGGGAGAGCAGAGGCGACTCGGATCGCTATGCAGGGTTCTCGAGAAAGGGTCGTGATGGTGCTCGAAGTAACGAAGGGTATGGGTTTTCGAAGGACAGGGGAAGCAGGCGCAACGCCCGATTTGACGAGTACTAAATTGCTGAACCTATAGAAACACAACCTACTCTACTTAGTATGCCGCGATTAGCTTGTTGGGCTGACGATATGTTATTAGCTTACTTTCTTTATGCTGTCCTAACTTAATGTGTACTTGTATGCATTTGGTATAGAATCCACCACTCTCGACCTTGAATGATGCGCATACACTGCTGTTGGGGATTCGGTGGGGGATACTGATAAGTGATAGGGGCGGACAGTCTCGGAGGAGGGAGGAAAGAGGCGGGGAAGAGGAATCGCAAATGAGTGCTGTATATACAGTTCTAATGCGCACGGACCAAGAGCTGAGGCCCAACCCAATAATTCCGAAGAGCGGACGCGTCGCGTCAATATTAGTTGATCACGTGTTTTGGCGACGAGGCGCTCAAATCCAACAAGAGCACTTGGAATGTATTTCGTTTCGGATAATTTCATTGTATATAGAAGCATATATCAAGCAATACTTTACAATTTATTGCTAATTCTCCCCGCATCCAAGGCGCAAACCAACATACCCTCTCCAAACACAACACCAACCCGCAATCCACGCCCAGCACGCACGACATACCCATCTGATGGTGCCACGATGACGTTCTCCATCTTCATCACACTCAATACCAAGAGGGGTTCGCCTTTCCTCACGCGCCTTGTCTCCTTGTCGTCTCCTGAAGCAAGGATTGCCGGATGCACTTCCACGACCTTGCCCGTCATCGGTGCTGCGACATGCGACTTGTCGTTCGGGTCTGCGAGTTCAAAGTCTCCTGATGAGACAGCTGCGCTTGTCGACTGTGTGAACTCGAATGATAGGGGCGTGGTCGATCCAGGGAAGAAAGACGACTGCAACGTTCCAGATAGCTTCTCAGGGAACGCGTTCATCGCAATCGAGGATAAGGTAACAGTATGCTTCGTTGACGCCCGAGAGTCTCCAGACAGAGACAGGTGGAACAAGGACCCGGGCTGCAACTGCGTCGTTCCTGAACCAACGGCTGCACTGCTCGAAACGGTCTTCTTCTGGTTGTTGTCAAGGCCTTTCGTCTTCGTTCTTTGTCTGACGGCTTCCTCGCCTAATTCTAACACTGAAGGGAGGTTTCTCTCCAGCCACAAAGTGTCGATCGCGCCAGAGACCCAGTTGGGGTGGTCCAGGACGCCTGCGAGGACAGCTGCATTCGTCTTCACTGCCTGGCTATCAACACGCAACTCCCGCAGCGCACGCCGCGCCTTTTGGTTCATTTCTTCGAATGAGCTCCCACGAACGATAATTTTCGCCAGTAACGAGTCGAGGTCGGTGCCAACTGTCCATTTGGCTTCGCCTTCTGGAAAAATTGTCAGCACGAGACATTTACGAGTGGAATTCTTACCGCTGCCAGCCCCCGGTCCTTGTGAGAGCCATGTGTCTATGCGGATGCCTCTTCCTTGAGGCCAGACAATTTCACTTGAAGATATCGTTCCAGGTGCGAGCTGGAACCCACGAGCAGGATCTTCAGCAGTCAATCGAAGTTGAACTGCAAACGATGCTGGCGGAGGTGGCGGGTTCGACAAAGATAGAGACGCCAAAGAAGATCCAGGAGATGAAAAGAGAAGGAGCTGTGCGCGAACGAGGTCGACGTCCGTTACTTCCTCTGTTGTATGTTAGGACGTCGACTACTTATCATAGAACCATGGACGAACCTGTAATCGTATGCTCGACTTGCACTCGAGGGTTAATTTCCAGGAAGATCCAGGTGTTTGTATTCGCATTTACGAGGTATTCAAAAGTTCCAAGCCCTTTGTATTTCAGATGGCTGGCGAGCTTCAGAGATGCGTCGATCAAAGGTTGGACCGCCTTTCGTGAGAGCCGTGAAGGCGCCATTTCGACAACCTTTTGGAACCTACAATCATGACGATAAGCAAGGCGTATTGAGGAAGTCGGTGTGTTGCGCACCTGCGCTGGACGCTGCATTGCCGTTCCCAGAAATGGTTTACCGCTCCTGTCCCATCGCCAATTATTTGCACTTCAACATGCTTCCAGCCAGGTCCTGTAAACGCCTTCTCTGCAAACACCTGCTTTGAGGGGCTCTCTCCAAGACATCTATTTAAGGCATCAAGCTGCGAAATAGAGCATTTTCTGGCTGGCACATACCGTTTGAACGCCTCCTCGACACCTTCCTCCCATTCGACAACCCGAATCCCCCTTCCTCCTCCACCGTCCAGAGCCTTGATCATCACTGGATACCCGACACCTGCTGCCTTCGCAAATGAACGAACATGGGACGCGGAGGAGACCCGCATCCCGGGGGCAATGTTCACATTCAGCGACGTCGCAAGGTCGCGCGAGAGCATCTTGTCCGACGCGATGCGAAGAGTGTCTGGAGCTGGACCAATGAAAAATACAGGCTCAGAACCGTTGGTCGCCTGGGAGAGAGCAATCGGTAATGCCGGGTTCTCGCTCAGGAAGCCATAGCCTGGATGCAAGTGCGTCGACTGGGTTTGTATAGCAGCATTGACGATGCTTTCGACGTTCATGAAGTCGGAGACGCTGTTGAGTTTGACTGCTTCGTCCGCGAAACCTGCGTGGCTAGCATCGTCGTCTATGTATATAGCGACGGTATCCCATCCTAATTCTCTTGCAGAACGCAGAATGCGAATGGCAACTAGGAACAACTCAGTATCAACTTCAAGTTCAACAAGGTGTTCAGATGAAAAGACCCACTTTCACCGCGGTTTGCAACCAAGACCTTGGGCATTCTCAACGCACGAAATTATCCCAGATGTCTGGGTGGTGAGAGCGGGTCTGTTGAGCTTTTCCATTGTGGGGGTGGGGTCAATTATGGGGTCAGGAGACAAGAGGCCCGGTTACTCTTGATGCCGAACCTCCACCATCACCCAAGCATATCCAGGTATTTCCCCACATCCAGGGGCTAGATCCCCTGGCGTCCTCTCCCCCAGTCCACCAGGCCTCCTTGAACCTGTTTCTACTCGTTCTAAGCTTCAGAACTACCAGGCAGGATGCCCTCAGACCCGTCGAAGACTAGGAAGGGTGAAGATGATGGATCAAGTTGGGCGGTACGTTTTCCAAAGAATCTCGCGACAGACATGAAGTTTTGGTCTGAAGCTCTCTCCGTAGCACCCTCTGGAGGAATTGAAAGCCCAGCAACGTGTAATACGCGCACCTAATCTCGAAGACCCGGGCTACATTCGCCAGAAGGCGAACAACAAGCTCTGGGTTCGTGAACGGATCGCCGCTCTCTTGGACCTAGATTCCTTTGTCGAGGTCGGCTCCGTTACAGGAAAGCCCGCAGTGGACGACAAAGGGGATCTTGTCTCGTTTACACCAGCGTACGTATGGCTTGAATTATCTGTCAACTTATCCATCTCGGACTCACATCTCCTACAGAAACTCTGTAACAGGCTTTGGACGGGTACGCGGTCGTAAAGTGTTCGTCACTGCAGACGATTTCAGCGTGCGAGGCGGGCATGCTGACGGGGGCATCGGAGTGAAGGCTCCATACGGAGAGGTCCGTATAGATGTCTTTTGAACCAGTCTTTTATGACTCTAATAAACTGGGTAGACATTAGCATTGAGATACAGGGTGCCCTTGGTTGGTATATGTGCAACAATTCCCAGAATACGAAATAATCACAGAGTATAGATCAGATTACTTGACGGTTCTAGCGGAGGAGGCAGCGTCGCGCTTTGTACGTATATTTTCGTATCTGTCTTCAACCCAGGAAACCCATCTGTGGATAGATCTTACCCTGGGAGCAACCTACATCCCAACCCTCGCCGGACTCGGCAGGAGCATGGACGCTATGGGTGTCGTTCCTGTCGTATCAGCTCTTCTCGGTCCAGTCGTCGGATTGGCCGCTGCCAAAGCCGCCATCGGGCACTTCAGCGTCATGGTAAAAGGGCTGAGCCAGCTCTTCGCCGCCGGCCCCCCTGTCGTCAAACAGGCAACCTTCGAAAACCTCTCCAAAGAAGCCCTGGGCGGGTGGGAGATTCACGCAACCAACGGAACAGTCGACAACGTCGCGACCTCCGAGCTGGACGCCTTCCTCCAAATTCGCGCGTTCCTCTCCTACCTACCCTCATCGATCTTTGAAATGCCACCCGTGTCGACTTCGAGCGACTCTCCTGACAGAAGAGAGGAAGGGCTTATCAGCATCATCCCGAGGAGGAGGGCACGCACATACGATATTCGGGTTTTGATAGACATGGTAGTGGACAAGGATGGGAACCCGTACTCTGAAAAGTCATCGTTCTTTGAGATCGGCGCCACCTGGGGACGCTCCATTGTTGCAGGTTTCGCGAGGTTGAATGGACGACCTGTTGGCATCCTCACAAGTGATTGCATGATGAACGGAGGTAAGCACCAGGAGCTAGGTGCATCGGAGTCCTGATTAGAATTTTGGATACACAGGTGCAATTGACGCCCTTGGAAGTCAGAAGACGGCCAAGTTCGTTACATTGTGCAATCACTTCGGGTATGCACTTTTTGCGAGCTATCTTCCGATAATCGAGCTGATCTTCCGTTCTGCTTCATAGCCTTCCGATTCTGAACCTCGTCGACCAGCCAGGTTTTGCCATTGGTGTGTTCACCTGCTCTTATTTTGGCATGATAAAACTGAGAGGTGCGTTCTGCAGGATCTATCGCCGAAAGAAATGCCACGATCAGACACGGCGCTTCCGCGATGGCGGCCCTCTACCAAGCGACAACGCCAATCTACACTGTTATCATTCGTCGAGCATTCGGAGTCGCTGGAGGTGCCTTCGCTGACCCGGATGATGGCTTCGGAAACCGTGTGGCTTGGTGCGTCCAAACCTGACATCCCGTCTTTCACCCATCTTCATGTCGCTGTACAGGCCTTCAGGCGATTGGGGCAGTCTTCCCCTGGAAGGAGGCATCGAAGCAGCGTACAAGCGGCAGCTAGACGCGACTAGCTCGCCCGAAGAGCGAGAGAAGTTGATGAACGAGCTCCTAGCCAAGTTCGAAGAAGTACGCAGCCCGCTGAAGACGGCGCACAAATTCGGCGTTGAAGAGATCATCGACCCCAGGGATACACGACCGCTGGCCTGCGAGGTGGGTGGCACTTTCGCTCCTTTTGGGTGACAATTAGTTAATGGTGGACTGGAACTTCAAAGTGGGTCGCCCATGTGTATCAGAACGTCCTACCACAGTTGTGTACCCACAAGCAGACTACCTACGGGGTCGACGGGCGGCCGTCGACTGCACGAGGATATCGACTGTGAATCTGATTTTACTTCTACGCTGCCGTATTTATCCCTGTATTTCGAGGAACGGAAGATCTTCAAGCGAAGTTGATAATGCAGCACCAGCGGTCGAAAGGAGTTTGCCCATTTCCATGTTTAGCTTGGTCACGAAGTTGCTGTGGCAAACGTTCCTTTGGGGTCAGCAGCGCGTTATTCAAAATGAGATGAGGTTGCCATTCCTACTGCCCAGCGCTACGCGTCACGCACTTTTCCTCTTCTTAACGATTTCCTTGACAATATTACCCCTCCTAGGTCCGAACAGCTTTATACTCTGGACCTCCATCCCTTTCCACCTAGCCCAGAACTCTTCCAACCTCTCTCCACCACTGAAATCTCGGTTGGCGACCGCATCCAGCCGAAGGACTCCACCCTCGACTCCAAGAGCCTCCTGTACTTTGTTCGAAATGTCAGGCATAAAAGGCTCCAAGCATCCAGCGACGACGCGCAAGGTCTCTAGTCCAACTACACGAGTTCCTAGAGCGAAATTCGCATGCCTCTTAACCTCCGCAACGTCATCCGACTTGGGTGTTGCCCAAGGGGCATTAGTCGTCAGAACCAAGTTCGCCTGCGACAGAACCTCAACGATGTGTTCTAGCGCCTTCCCTGCTTCAAAGTTGTTCATGCACGCGTGAAATTTGGACGGTAGGTCAAAGACGTCACGCAATAGCGCTGTGTTCGTATCCCAATTGTGTTCTTCCTTGGGTGTTTCGATGGGAGGGATATGGCGACCTTGGGCTGCAGCTGAGAGACATTCCTTTGGGTCTGGAGAGGCCTTTTCTACGATAGCGCGTAGGGCTTTGGAGGTGATCCGCAGGAAATAATTGCCGAGCAAGGACTGTATCTCATTGTGGTGCTTTTCGAGCTGTTCGGTGGACCAATCTGCGACGCGGTCGAATGAATAGAACGAAGCATAAAAAGTATGTCCTCACCAGCATCATCTCTCCACTTCCCGCCAACCCGCATCATATAATACCTGACTACATCGACGCCCCATTCGTCCATCACTTCGAGGGGGTCAGCAACGTTCCCGAGCGACTTGGACATCTTCTTCTGCCCAGAGGTCCAGTGAGCGTGGCTGAGCAATGTGTGGGCAAGCGGCATCGCAGGTGTCTGCGGAGCTGGAACCTGAGGCGATGCTGGAGAGTACGAGTGTGGTGTGGACAGGCCAAGGAGGATAGCAGGCAGATAGATTGCGTGGAACCGAAGTATGTCTTTCCCAATGACTTGCAGGTCTGCGGGCCAGAATGACTTGTCTGGGTACCCTGCCCCAGTTAGGTAGATGAGCAACGCGTCGAACCAGACATACACCGTCTGGCTCGGGTCGGCGGGCACCTGCACACCCCACTCGAGCCTCGACCTTGGACGCGATATTGAGATGTCCTCGAGCACGTCATCACCGAGCATGCGGAGGACGTCTTCGCGGTATTGAGAGGGTTGGACGCTTCGATGGTCCGTTATATAGTGTTTGCGGAGCGCGTCGCGGAAAGCTGAGAGTCGGAACATATAATTTTCCTCTGATGTCCACTCGACGACGGCACCCGTTTCGACAGAAACCTTCTGCGTTCCAGAGGGGTCGGTGGTGACTTGTGCGTCCGTATAGAAGCACTCGTCCGTTATGGAGTACCAACCCTCGTACTTTCCCTTGTAGATGAAGCCTTTTCCGTCGAGCCTTCGCTGGATTAACGTTGTAAAACTGAGGGCTCCGCTGCACAATAATTGAGGCGTACCCAAACATCCTCTACTGTCCTCCGATGTTCCTGGGAAGTCGTTCGCATAAAGCATGTATTACTGATATTTGCTTTCTCGCTTAAATCCTATCTGTTCGTGAGTTTTGCAGTACGAAACGACACAATCCTGACACACCCGGAACCTCTCACTTAACGCGTCGCAAAACTCCTTCTCCCTCCCTATCTGGCCAAAATGCACCCTTGCCGCTTTTTGGATCTTCATACCGTGTTCGTCCGTGCCTGCGAGGAACCTGACGTCGTTCGAGCCTCGTCTGAGTCGCTCATAACGCGCGAACACGTCGGCAGCGACCAAAGAATATAGATGACCGATGTGTGGAGCAGCATTTGGGTAAAATATCGGTGTTGTTATGTAGTATGGCTTGGCCGCAGAGGAACTGAGCGACAAGGAAGATATATTGCGCGTTCCATTGGGCCTGGATTTCAAGAAACGAAGGATTGAGCGATTGCAACCTCGCAAGCGCAGGTGGATCATGGAAGGACAAGTGTTGTACGGAAGTTCCCGTGCACTATACAGGGTGAAGCGGGCCGGGAATGCCATCGGTTCATCCTTACACGCTCAGTCCTTCCCAAGCTTGTTCAGAACACCGACAGGGCTGCGGCGCGAGCTGACCAGTGGTCTTAACGAACCAATACAACTGGCATCACTGCCATAACTTCAAGGAATGAAAACATCTCGGTGATTAAACTGAGAACGCCTGGTATGCCTGAACTCTGACTCGGAAGGTTGTTCAGAGCTGATATCGGAGCCTTCAATATTTCGATACCGATCTGTGGTGAAAAAATCTCGGAGCCAGTAATCTTTTTCGCCACTGCCTGAACTTCAGGCCCTTTCTCTTTCAACTTCCACCTCCATAAATCGAAGCTCCAGCTGGTTACAGTTCGCCGCGACCTTTATCGCAGGCCTTTATTTCGCACTCACGACGGAGCCTTCAAGCGATGTCCTATCTTCCTGACCGACAGAAATTCTTTTGAGTATTTTCTCTGAATGTTGTTCCCCCCACCACCCGATCATCGGGAAATGCGAACGGCCTGTGCACGGACATATCGTTGGTGCTCAGTGGAATGTGTCAAAAGTGGCTAGTGGCGGGGGATAGCATTGCATTCACCAGAGTTCTGGACCTACATACAGCATACAATTCCCTCAAAAACGCAGTATCGCGGAGTTTTCTTCCTCCTGCAACGATGTTTGCAATATTCAGTGAACCGACCGATATACATTTCGCTCTTCGGCGATCGTCCATTCTGGGACGCCAACGAAGCCTTAACAAAGATTTTGGAGACCATCGCCCATTAAATGCGTTGGAAGGCGATCGAATTACGCTTAGACAGCGGTTCACAGCGGTTTTTCGTGACGAGCGTCGGCACCGACCACATTGTCCCTGCTCTTCGCGGTACCGCTAGCCTGCACAAGTTGTTGTGGAAGCAGGCAACCTGGAGAGCGTCCCTGCTTGGACCTTTCGTGTGCTTTAAATTTGTTGCGCCACCCTTGCCTGATTAGGTCTGTTTCGTACACGGAGTTGTTCGACCACAAAGCTAGTGTCAACAATAAATTCAGAGCTCATGGATGTCTTGAGTTGCGTGGGAACGAGGTCGTCGCCAAAAGCCTCTATGAACACCCACCAGTCGCCTGTCGGTCGCTCCTACTAATGTTCGGCGAAGATGCAGTCCCTGTTTGGTCCCTGCAGCCTCACCAAGAGGAAGCACCGGAGGAACTTTTTGAGAAAAATATAGGTAGGCCATTCTAGCAGTCTCGAAGTTGCACGACTTTTTTATACCTATTCCCACTCTGCATGCCATCTGCTCTGGACCCTCTTCCATATTGCCAACCAGTAACAGATACGCATAGATGTCATATTCTGGATTTGTTTTGGATATGCTTAGACAGCGTGGTGAGGAACGACAGTAAGCAAGAGGGCTGGTGGCAAGCGGTTCGAACGGATAAGGGTGACGAATGAAATAGAAATTGAAGAAATAAAGACAAAAGAGTCGTCACAGGGGGATTAAGAATTTCGGCCATGTTAGATTACAAGTATACACAATGAAAAGAGACAGAATATCCGCAGGGCTCCGTATCCTTCCCTCCAAACGGGTATTATGACTGACGAAAGCTTTATTGACTGGTTGCGCCGTAATTGGGAGCCTGACCAGGCGCCTCGCTGTGGTACAGCGGTTGGTACGTGCCATTTCCAATGTCTGCGGACAACGGTATTAGGGTGTATCTTGCAATCGACATCGGCATGCGGCACTCACAGACAAATCCACCATTTCCGTAACGCTCTTCCGCCTGCATCTTGTTGTAGATAAGCCAGAAAGCGTGGAGTAGGCCGGGGACATAACCCAAGCTAGAAACCTCCAAGGTAAGAACTATTGTCATCGTAACGAGGGAGGTGCTGGACGCATGTACATGGTCAACAGGATGTTGATGAGCAAGTCGCAGCTACATCCTGTCACAATGGCACCTGCCGCGGGCGGGAAGATAATGGCAACCTGATGATTCGAACAGAAGTGTTAGCTCGGCGCTTTCTACCACTACTGGCACGAAACTCACGAGAATCAGAATAACATCTGAGGATTTGACCATTATGGACGTGTACACCAGAGGCGGTTAGAGAATAGGCGAGGGGTGGTGGTAGTTAGAAGACAAAGGCCTCGCGAGTGCACTGCGCACTGATGCTTGCCAGTGACAAACATCACGTAAGTGACTCGTGACATATTGGGCTCTGGCCCGTTGATGCCGCCCACCATCTGGCATCCACTGCTCGAGACACTCGAAGACTCTCGAAAACCTGGGCGATGGAGAACTACAAAGCAGATCTGGGTGAGCGCCGACCCTGTTTTTATCATGACCTTGGCCAATGACATAAAGGTATGTATTGCTCAAGTTCTGCGCGGCGGAGCCGGAATTACTATACCCTTTGCTGACCCTTTGCTGACCCATCGATATCTTTGAATGTACACGTCAATAGGAAAAACTTTGGATGCCATCTGACGCTCGTGGAGTGAAAGAGACTATGAATTTCAAATAGGAATTTTGAAGACCGAGGTAATGAATCCATTATGGCGTTGATGTACGGTCATTTCGGTGCTTGAGGACTACAAACCGCCACGATAGTTGCGGACATATCTGTCTTCTTCCATTCACCGTGACGTACGACGGAGCAGCTCCACGCATACATACGTTACGAATCGTAGATGTCCGCCCAGGAATGACGCTTTCGTCGACTGCGTAGGCGCACCTTCTCCCGAGTAAACCTACAACGTACGCCGCGACAGATCGCGGAATATGATATGATCAGAGAACATATTCCTGATTCCAAGGTCTAACGTACGATAGTAAGAGAAAGAAACATGACGGGAGCCAAGAGTGTTACAAAAGGTCCGAGATGAGAGAAGATACAGCATGTTTTGAAGGAATTAGGGAGCAGGGGGAGGTGCGGTGCCGGAACGTCTATGTAAAACAGTAACAGAAATGAATGCTGTACATATACATGGGATATTACAACGTACGAGTATTAAAGGGTATGATGGAAGGCAATGATAGCTTGTGCTGGTGATGCGTATTACAGGATATTTGTTTGGGAGAGAAGCTTGACGAGGATCAGGTCTTGTACTGGGTGCAGATAATTTTTTCAGATGAGTAAGAAATCCCATGGAAGAAGGGTTCAAGTGTTTCTTACTTCGATGAATTACAGAAGCGGTCGCCTTCGTGTCCTACAACAGGAAAAGGCGTTGTCAGGATTCAGGATGATAATAGAAATGTATAGGAGCTCACCACCGCGCATGTTAGGTGAGGATGCAGCTTTCGCCGCTTGGGTGAATACTGCTGATGCATGGACACGAAAACGTCGAGCAAATCTAAAATTAACAAAGTTCATTCAATTCATCCTAACAAAGAGGCAGATTAGAAAGACGACCACGTACACTTCGCAACGGGTTTAGTCTCGTTAGGTTTGTTGACGTATGATGTTACGAATGATGAGAACTGGATGCCCGACTTGAGTTTCGAATCCAGGATGTCGAGTTTGTTAAGGAATAACACAAATTCTATGTTCGAGAGGATTTTGTTGCTACATATCATTTGCCAGAGACGTATGGAGTCAGTCTGGTCGTTGGCAGACGCAATATTTTAGCACGATGGTAACTGGACAAAAAGAGTTGGGCTCACCAGTCGGTTTACACTTTCGTCTTCGGCAAGCACCTGGTTGAAACCCGACATAGGGGCTAGGAATATGATTATGTTGACGTCATCGAAAAACTGGGCCCACGTCGCTGTAGAGTTCGTCAATTGGATGAAACGCGCTCGATTTGCAGTTAGACTTGCCTCGTTGACCTTTGCTGCCACCAACGTCGTATATCGTCCAACGACGAGCATTGTCTGGTCCATTCTCTGCGATGATCTGATGTTCTTCGGGTCCAATAGTCGTGACGCGAGCTTTTAAAACATCCTCTGAAAGACGACGATCAGGTTGGCATGAATCGCTGCAAAGGAGGATTCGCACCAGGGCGAGGCTTGTAATCTTCGCTTGTAATCCGTTGCACCTGGTCTAGGAAACTAAAGGGATGGTCTGTTTAGTTACTGGAGACGGGAAAACTCCATGACTATGGTCGTACTCACAATCCTGGTTGCTCATCCAGCGCTATCTCCGCCGCTTTGAGGGTCTGTTGCACGACCGGGTCCCTCCATAGGGCAGCGATGTCGTCTCCTAGCGCCGCCAATATCCGTCGACTCTGCCCATCTTCTGACCTCTCGGCCGAGCTACGGGTTTTTTGCGACTCCTCGGATCGGCGCTTCAGCGACAGAGCCTGTTTCCACCCAGAACCCGAAGGGATCGAAACTTCAGGCGCCTTCGCTGGGTTGTACGCCTGATTGACGAGTCCAATAGGGTCGTCCAACGACCGCGGGGGCAGGCGCCCCGAGAGGATTTTGATTAGGTTCTCTTCGACCTGGCGTAAGGGGGCTAGTCGAATGCAGAGTTTGCGCAGGTCGGCGGTGAGTGGGCCGGAGTTGGAAGCTCGCCGTTCGTGGCCCAACAGCGCGTCGCGGATCCCTTGGTTCCGTGTCGAGATATAGTTTACAACGAAGTTTACCGACCGAACAAGATTTAGGTGGATGACTGGGCGCCAAACTTCTGCCTACAGTCGATTGAGCTAGAGTTTCTGCCGAGTTGAACGTGGGGGGCATACCTCAATCTCGAAGGCTTTCGGGGCGAAGTGCAGTTGGAAATTCTTCAGCACAGTCGACTTGCCTGACTCTGCTTGGCCTAAGAGAGGGACGAAATAACGTCAGGTCGCTGTTCGAGATCGTTGTCAATGTGAAACGCCAGGCAAGCTGAACGCACCTAGGAGGAGGATTTTGGCCCCAGACAACTTCTTCTGCTGACGATCTGTTTCAATTTGTCGATCTATAGCGTCGCTGACGCGCTTCGCCTCTGCCTCCTCTCGTGTCCGCGCCTTCCGTTCTTCCTCCGTCTCACCCTCCCGGATTGACGCCGGTGGCCAAGATGGCACTGAAGATGCTCTCCTAAGCATGTTGGGACGGGTGGTGTTGCCTCTGGCGAACCGTCAGGTGAAGGCACAGGGCTAAAAGGAAAGAAAAGATGGGTTAACAGAGACCCATCCATATATCCCCGTGGCCCAGCGAGTAGATATATGAAGTAGGTTCCTCGTATATCTGCTCGCCCAGATCAACGCCACTGGGGGGTCTGGTCAGCCCTGGATAGGGAAAGGTTTGGAAAGATCATCTCACAGATCCGGGCGCGTTGCATGAGACCACGGAACCATGGCAACATTCGGCTTGATTTCCTGAACTCGAGAAAGTTCTCCGGCTGCTAGCGGCTGCTGCATTGCTTCTGCCTTCTCCACCAATCATGACAATCATGAGTTCTTGTGCGTCGAGGTGTCAAAAGTGTCACTTCCCCACAACACCTGCACAACACCTCTGGTGGTAGCCGTCGACGAGTCCTCAACGGCATGACGGTAGACGAATATCAAGTTGGGGGCCAGAGCAGGATAATTTAGGAAGACCGTTGACCTTGTGAGCCTCATGACCAAGATGTACGTGCTTCTCTAGCTGCAGCAAGCCCGTCAAACTTTCGAGGCCGATTTGTAGCGTCTCCTCGTATTCCGGGGAACAAGTCGGTCGGCAATTATCGAGCTCGCTAAGGAGCATCCAATGGTGTGCAAGATTTTGTGTCGAAGTTTAGACCTTTTTTGACTCTTTCCCCATCAGCCACGCCAGGACGCCTCTATACCAACGCCTACCAACGCTGGGACTGGAAAACCATATATGCTTCGCTTGTACTACTTATGCCGACAGATTCTTAATTGCAAGACGTCCATGTGCTCACGGATTGGGCTTCTTCAAGGTGCTTTTGGACGCCTCCTGTCTTCATGATTGTCTCCACGCTCATATGTCAAATCTCAATTACAGTCAGATGATCCGTCCTTTCAGTACGTCTTTGAATTGTAGCCTGGAAGAAGCAACAACCTTCAAGGTGTTTCAGTGCAAAGTTTGATAGTCTAGCATCATTGTCGAGTGCTCCTACGTGGTACGTGAGTACGTACGCGAGTTAACGTCGCGTCGAGCTGATCTTCTGAAGAATTATACTGCTGCGGCCTGCCCACCATGATATGACACAGCTCATGGTACATAACGGCGATTCTTTCACTCCATTTCAAATTTCTGCAGCTGATTGAACATTTTTAAGGACGACGAACTCTAGCTGATTCACGCACAATGCCACGAATCCGAACCGGCTGTGCAATGTGGAGACGGTACACTCTCGTGGAGAAGATGCAATTGAATGCTGTCTGTAGCACCCCAGCGCCCAGCGGGTTAGCACGGCATTTCCGGTCATTGGGGCTTTTTTGCCTCAAAGTGCGGTTCCCTCTGGATTCTTCTTAGACCTCTTGCTATTGGCGGGACATTCGTAGCCTTGGCCCACGGCGGGACTTACGCTCGCACGCGTCATGATGACCGTGAATCACTTCTTGACGTACATATCATATCCAACAGTTTACTGGGTCTCGCTGTCTCTCTTTGATACTCGTTATCGCTGGCTGCATGAAACTGGACACCGACCCCCTCTGGTTCCTATCGCATGATACTGGGAGCCCTGAACGGCCCAACACCAGCCTGGACATCATCATCGCTGCCCTTGACATCCGACGTTCCCGGTTTCTCGAAAGTGCCGTGATGTCCACCCTTCCTGGGACACACCATCTCACAGGTATGAAACAGCTTCTCTTTCCTATCATTCCCAAACGTATGTACATAGCCAGACTTTACGAAGTTCTATCGCGTACACGCTTTCAAGCTACTCTAATTTGAAATTGCTGGATTTGGTCAGGCGTCCGAGCGACTGCCTTCTGGCCTCTACTGTGTGTTCTCAGTGCTAGCAACAGGACGGCAAGTAGCTGCAATTTAACGCTGTGCCGGTGGCACCCTCATCAATTCTTCAAAGCAGATAAATGATTGACGGGTCCTAGGTTCAATTGAGCAAGGTGGACAGCTCCAATTGCCTCCTTCGAATTCCATGTGTTCTAGTACTCTGCGAGGTGTCATTCACGATTCATTGGATAGTGTACAGAAAATGGGCCCCACGGACCAAGAAGCTTTGATTGCGTTTGTATGAACCAAATCTTCGATATCTAGTGATGGTTTAAAAGGCAGTCATACATCCACGATGCGTAGCGATGGAACTCCAGAATTGCAACCAGCACATCGAAGAATCTCAAGTCTCCTGGGACCTTGAATTAAGCAAGAGGTGGTCTCTTATTGATAGTACGCGGTCTTTGTGGGTTGATATATGAATACGGGCGATGCTGCTTCGTGTGTACGGATGAGGCCAAGGGAGTCGGCAGGTGGATGTATGGGACAATGGGTAGGGAAGGGGGCGGGAGCATGGAGTGTATGAGGAGCAATGCGGTGAGACCTACAAGATGGATATGTTAAACAAAGGATAACGGAGCGACACAATGGGAAAATGGAAGAGAAGAAAAATAGATGACAAGAAAAGAGAGGCACATGGACTGTGGATGATACTGAACATGGGAAGACAGAAGGCGAAACTCGAGACAGTGAGGATGTAATGGGAATGTAATGTATCTGTGTATGTAGACAACATGGGAAGTGCAAAACAGACGACTTCAGGAACTTGATAATAAGCAAAAAAAAACAGAAGTGACTAAGGGGCCAGGAAAAGAGACAGACAGGAATAACATAGGCCAACGATTTGACAAATAGAAAAGGGCGAAGAAGAGTTAATGGAAATACGTGGTGTTGCATTAGGTGGACGACATGTAGGAGCGAACCCAGGAAGGAAGATAGGAAAGAAACGGAGGCTTGGCCAGAGAATATCTGGAATGCGTCGGGGTTCGATTTGGAGCTAGCGCCGCTGCAACATACGAGGCACACAGGTACAAATCCAATCCAAGAATCGAGAAGGCAATTGCGATCTAAAGAGACCCGCGAAGAGGAGGATGGAGGTCGGCTGTCGATGACCTAGAGTCTGAGTCCGAGAAGTTCGGGAGGCGAGAGCGGAACAAGCATCTTCGAATGCTATTGTTGAAGAATGGATGTCTTTGAGCATGAATGGGGCAGGTAAACCAGCAGAAAGAAGGCAGCAGAGAGCAAGGTGAAGGCTAAGACAATCCTTCAGCTCTATTCATGCACCAGCTCAAGACGGTCTTTCGGGTGGCCAGGAGCCGCCTGTGTGACCCATCACGAACTCGACGTCGTCGTCTTCCTCTTCTGCAACCTGGTCGTGCTCGTATTCGGCGCCATGACCGTGCCCGTTCATAGCGGGCATACTCTGCCTGCTATCAGCCTTCGCGCCGCCGTCAGAAGGAGCAGATGCTTCCATTGGTACATCGCCATTCGGAGGCAACACATGCCTGTTTTGCTCTGCTTGCGGGTGCCCAGGAACTTGCTGGGGGTGCTCTCCGACATAGTACGGGCCAGGTTGTTGATAGGGGTATGGTTGCTCCTCGACTGTGCTCGGTGCAGCATCGGGCAGGACGAAGCTCTCCCATCCGCCCATGCGAACCATGTTCACATGCACCTGCACCATACTCGAAAGCGTCAACACGTCGCGAACGAGTTGTGCGTCTGTCGTCAGTTGCCTGACGCGATTGAACGATGCGAAGAGTTGGATAGGTATCCAACCCATGGCGTCCATCTGTTTGACGAAGACAAATCAGTTGCGGACTTGCTGTCGAAGGAAAAAGGAAAACATACCTGCTGCCGCAGGAAGAAATCCTGTGCCATGTTCTGCGGACTCAGATAGTACTCGAGTTGTCCAAGCAGATAAAACCTCGTTGGATCAAGCGGGAACGAGATAGGCGACAGAGGCACAGGCATGGGCGGGGCTTGTGGGTGTCCGCCCATTGGAGGCGGAGGCGGTGGCATCAATCCAGGCGACTGTTGACCATGCTGATGGGCGATGTGAGGTGGTAGTTGAGGCGGCGGTGGATACCCTTCGAAACCTGGTGGTAAAAATATTGTCCCAGGAAGCTGCTGCCTGGGCGGTGGGTAGTACCCGCCTGGTCCTGGTGCTCCATGCGGCATGGACGGAGGTGGTAGCCCGCCATCGAGCGGCAGGGGTTGGAAGTGTGGAGGTGGTGTAACCGTGAAGGGTGGTGTTCGCTGGGGTCCTCCGACGCCTGCCCCACGTGCGTTGTTGTATCCTCCTCGCCCATAACCTCGAGTAAAGCCATTCATCCCTCCACGCCCTCGTCGCCCTCCACGATCGTAGCCGCCTCGGGCATTACCCGGGAACCCTCTCCTCCCGCGCCCGCTTCCCAGATGGTCTCGCTGTTCTCGCAAATCCGGACCACGTACACCATTTGGTCCGGAACTACCTTCGACGACTTCCTTCCCACTATCTGCATCTGCAGAATCGTCTGAGGCAGCGAGAATCTGCTGCCTTTCCCTCTCGCGTTCGCGTTCTCTCTCTTGTTCCTGCTCCAAGTGCCTAGCGCGTCGGCTCTCCTTTTCCATCAGCGTGGCGTACCCCGTTCCGCTCGCGTCACCAAAGCCAAAGCCAAAGTCCTTCACTTCGAGATCAGGGTCAACCGTGGCTACCGCATGTTGGCTATGCTGGAGGGAAAGGGGCGGTTGCCCGGATAAAGGCACTGGGATGGGCGCTTGAAGCGGAGAGGGTTGAGAGACGATGAAGGATGTGCTGCCCACGGGCTCAAGCACATACGGCGCTTGTGCAGCAGGCACGGCAGGCACCGTTACTGCTTGTTGCAATTGATTTTCAGGAGGCAGTGGGATCTGTCCGTTAACAGGAGGCGTGCTGTTCGTGGTGCCAAACTTCCACTTCCTTTCTGTCGGTCTTGGTAGTTCCTCCTCCGCCTTCTCGTTGAGTCTTGATGCCCCGTCCCTCGTCTTGGATCGCAGGCGTGCAGGTATAGGTTCCTTCTTGTCAACCCCAATGGCGAACGTCGCGAACGCCTTTTCGACGACATCCTCCTCCTTCTGGCTGTTGGGGTCTAACGGCGCGGGACTTGGGGCATTGATGCTGCCGAAGACCATTTTTTCCCGGACGGTATTTGTGTTTGTCTCAGCTGAGGGGTTGTTGACCACCACATCGGGCAGAGAAGAGGACTCATTAATACTCGGAGGAGGACCACCATTGACTGACGGCCCAACATAGCCCTGCATCGGCAAAGGTGGGTACACAGGACTGTGTTGTCCAGATAATGACGGACTGTGCCCGTGCCACGGAACGTATGGAGGGGCGAATGATGGTCCTGGAGGAGCGTAATCATACGCACCAGGTCCATAGACCGGGTACGGCGAATAATGCGAATTCGGTGGCGGGTACATCGAGGGCGGTGGTGGATGAGGTGAGGTGCCATTCTGCGGGTAGAACACGGGCGCGGAGGGATGCAAAGGCGGTTGATGAGGCGGTTGATGTGCAGGTTGATAGGGCTGGTATTGAGGTTGCGGAGGAGGCGTGGGATGGTTGGGTGTCGTGGGCTGTTGCTCAGGCTCAGGAGCACTATTTATTGACGATGCTGGTTCGTCGGCGGGCGGTAAACGTCGACCGCGGGGAACCCTTGGGCTCGATTGGAGGCTCCCTGAGCGACTCTGCACACGTGAGTGCGTCGCAGAGTGCGATGCCGAGGTGCGGCCGGAGTGTGTTCGGGTGCGAGGGGGCGTACCACCTTGCGAGGGGTGAAGACTGTTCTTCCGCCTTTTGGAGGCCGCGTCAGCAGCGGCCTGCATCTCCTCCGCTGGAATAGGCACCCACTTCGGTTTCTCGCCACCTGGAGTACAGTTGAGCGAGTAAAGACATGATAATGGTGAAAACGTACTTTTCTTGGGTGTCCCATTGACGCTCCGCTCCGTGCTCGTTGACGTAGATATCGATTTCCCGACCTCCGGCCAATCCTCTTGCGGCGCTGGGCGCGCAAGGCGTTCGGGCATGCGAACGACGAACGGATCATCGTCCACAGGAGATCCCCTGCTCGATTTCCCACTCTTTGCTCCATTCACTGCCGTCGAAACGGGTTGACTGCTGGCCGACGTGGCCGGCTTTTGTACGAGGGCAGCCATCTGCTCTCTCCGCACCTGCCACACATTCTTCGAAGGCGATGATGCGTTGGCGGTGACGATGTTCAGGGCTTTGACAGCGAGGTCTGATGAAGAGATGAGGGAAGGCACCGCAGCGCTGTTGGCACCAGCTTGTGGTACCGGTGACGAAGAACGGGTTGTTAGGATAGAAGATGAGTTGGGAGTGTCGTCTGCGTTGCGAGAAGCCGAGATTAGAGGTGACGAGGTGGTGTTGAGGACTGCTGATGTACTGGGCACGTTGGCGGGTGCTACTGGGTTGGGTGTCGGATTGGATACGCGCTGTGGTGGTGGTGGGGCGGATATTGGCGATTTTATGTTCTGTGCTTTCTTTGCACGCTCCGCATATGAAAGGGGCGGAGGTTTTGCAACTGCAGGGGCGACCATGACGCTGGAAAAGATGGACGCAAAATGCGCCAGATGGTACGGATGGCAGTGATAAAGATGCGCGCCAACTCCTCCCACAATGTCGGTGCCGTTATCGACGTTCGCGGTCGTCGTTCGTGGGGGAGATGGTGGTGGTAGGGTGAAAAGAAGTAAATTGGGGGCCGATTTCCATGTCGCGTATTACTTTCCCACGGCAATGAACGAAATCGAAATACAAGTTAGTTTCAAGTTAGTCTACAAATGTATGGATGCTACTCTGTCAATTCTTCTCTTAAAATACTCCTTGTTTCTTGTAGGGCTTTCCCCAATAAATTGAGACCCCAACGGTCTTTCTGATTTAGGGCATTTTTCTCTCCAAAGCCCACGCCCCATATCCTGTCGCGAGGGCTGGCCTCAACAATCACCTTCTCCCCCGTACCCAATAACCTCGCTTTAAGTTCTTCATTTTGCCGGAACTTGTGAATATTTCCTTCAAGTACGATCCTTTCTCTCTCCTCCACCCACAAGTCTTCAATGAAGCCAGAGACTCTGCGTCCAAGAGACTTGACGTGGGCCATGTCGGTTGATCCAATCCCTTTCACACCAATAATCTCCCGAGCTATCTCTGCATCCTTAAACAACAGCGCCTTTTGAAACATCATCCAATGCTCTGCGGTCGGGAACGTCACTTCTTCAGGTTCACCGCCTTCGTCAATAGTGACTGTCACTGTGAAGGGCGAGCGATACCTATGAACCCCATCCACTGCCGAATGTGTCGCTTTTCAGTTCATGATGCAATGTGAAGGGGGAAACGCTTACTGGATTTCATGGGGTTTCCAGAAGAAGACGTAGTCGTCCCGGTTGTACATTGCGAGATGTTCAGATAAAGGGTGAAATTAATGTTTCAGAGGAATCCAAGTCTTGGAGGTTAAAACCCGAGACGAGATGATGGGTGAGCAAATCCAACATGGGCGAAAGAACTTCGCTTTAATTCCGTCATGGACTTTGTCCTGTAGTCGAGTCAGCTTTGACTCTATCCGGTGCCTCAGCCCTCAGTCATGCTAATCATCGGCACGAGACCGCAGAGCACTGCCTCGGGCCAATTAGGAATTGCATAGTGAGCTGAATGTCGTGTTTTGTGGCCCGCGAGAGACGTCCTACATATGATCCGTCAGTGGGCTTTCATTTTGGCTAGTGACCGCTTCATACGGCACCGTACAGAATAGTCACATTGACGAGTGCGCGCTAGAGCGATAAGCGCTGAACAAGCGCACTAAATCAGTATCTAATTCGAATCTTCCCATCAAAGATGCTTGACGTAGCAAAGAACGCTAAGTTGGGGTGGGTCAGAAATCGGTCGCACGATGCAACTTCAAGGGGAAGGGGGTAGTACAGGAGGAAAGGAACCTACCGATATAGCAAATAAATAGCTACTCGGTAGGCAACTATACAGCGGAGTTTCGAAGCGTATGACGGCCGCGGAAAGGATGCCACCTACAATCGGGGACTGAACAAGGAGTAGATATTTCTACAGTTTGGCTGGCACCCGGCGGGTCCAGGCGCATGGGGTGCGGGGAATGTAACACTCAGAGGGTGAGAGAGGCGAGGCGAGAGAGAAGAAGAGAGGCGCTTTACATAAACGAGGGAAGTGCCCGCTCTTTATGTAGTCTAGAGTAAATTGGTTGCGGTCGATGACATAAACGGATGCCCTGACTCTGAGACGCTCTTGTTTTGGGAACAGCCTTCTTTGGCAGCCTGGTTCCTCAATTAGGAGATCCTGTGGGTCTGTCCCCTGACGCCTGAAACAAACCCGACAGAGACTGTTAATCACAGAGACATGAGGTGCGCTCAACTCACAACCATCGTGCCAGAAATAGATTTGTCTTGAGGTATGACAAAGGAAAGGTACTCTGACAAACTTTACAGGCGTGAAATCTGCGCGGCAGAGAACCCTTCGGATATCAATATATCAGGGTTGAGGGGACTACAGAGCTATAAGTGCAGCTATAAGTGCCGTTGAATTGCCGTCAGCCATGATCCCAGTACCGTCGAGATTGTCACAACCCTCGAGCAAGAACCATGGACTTCACCATGATGGACCGTTGAAGGTAGTGTTCTTTCTTCTCAGGTCTTTCAGCTCTTTCCGTTCCAGAATTTTCTTCTCTGCAATCCAAATTTTCTTGGAATTCAAATCACCATAGGTTGGAATTTCGTTGCACGTGCAACTTGAAGCTTGAAGCCCAGTGAAAAGTCCGTCGAGAGGAATCGAGTGTGATCGAAGTGAGGTTTGATGAATCGAGTCGAATCAAGGCTGGTCGAGCGAGGAGCAAAATTTGATGGAAATTTGATGGGCGTTGGATACAAGTAGTTGTGAGACCTAATTGAATCGAGAGAAATTGAGGGAGATCGCAAGCTGAATGTCTTCGTCTAAGATGCTTAAGCTGTAAGTGCCTTGGTCTTGCTTACATAAATTGATGAACTTGACTACGTTGGACTTGGGGGATTTCAACTTACTTTCAACCACAACGACGATATGCGCACCGCTTCTTCCCTCCGAGTCCCCCTCTCCTTCCGTGCTCTTTGTCGTGACATAGCATCGAAGCCCTCTGTACGTCTTTTCATGCCTAATACCCACTCCTGGTCATCCCATCTGCCCTTTCTCCTGTAGACAGGCTTCATCACGGTCTATTTCGCCGTAGCCCATCCACATTCACATTTCCAATTGCCGAAGGGGATGTCGATTCGTGAAGATCACTTTGGTCAGTAGATTGGCCTCGGATCTGCTCAGCATGGTTGCTCATCGTATCAATATTATCCATGCAACGCGTCGTCCGAGCACCCATCGTCCGAGCACCCACCTTGTTGTTCATCAAATCTATTTTCGAAAGAGAGGGCAGGGGAGAGAAAATGTTTTGCAAAATGGAAGGTATGTCTTGATTCTTACACTACTCCTAGTTGTATGCTCCAGGTGCTGGTGACATTGACAGTGCAAACCGTGGGTGCCAACGTCGCAGTTCCGGTGATGCAATGGTGAACGAGGCTGGGCAAAAGGAGAGGTGGTAAGCAAACCACCAACTAACGAGTCTGGAGATAAATTGCTCACCTCTATCCGAGTCTAGAGCCTGCACAACAAACCCGCCACACAAAAAGCTGAGTCCCTACTCCGCGGCGAAACTCCAAAGGAACAAGACGTACTCCCATATGCAACACACAGCACGCGGCCTGGCGCCACTGTCGCGAGGCGACACCAAACATACACCACGATACCACGATAGGGCTTGCCGTCAAAGACGACCGTGAGCACCTGCAAACGATGGTGCGAGCAAGGATGGTGCGTTCCCCCGATGTTTGTCTTACTGTGTTGCTAACGCTTGTCGCAGCCGCCCGTCTGCCAGGGTGCGAATGTCTACCCGACCCAGGATGGGTCATTCTGAAAGGTATTGATGACAATGTAACGGTGTCTCTCGCTCATCCTCCCCCTTCCCCGTCCTTTCGCTCGACGCCATGTGCCCGTTACGGTACGAGAATGTGAGGGAGCGGCGGAGGCTATCACGTCTATATAGAACCACACACTCCGCCATGTATATTATTACTACGAGATTCTAATGAATACATATATACATATAACCATTCTCTGTGTACAAGCTGGAATGAGGGATATCAAGAGAAATTGAATGCCTGGACAAGCGGGTAGCATAATTTTGCGGCACTTTGATGGCTCGTATGGGCTTCGAGCTGACTCGATCTGTCTCGATGATGGGTTCACATTTTCGAGAGAGCTCAAGTCTGACCGAAGCTCCTTGATTCTCTGGATTTCTCTTGATCCCTCTCGACGGACTTTTCACTGGGCTTGAAGCCCCGTTCGGCATTCGTAGAAAAGAAATTACAGAAAAGTAACTTAAAAATTGTTCCCAGTAGCCTATAAGTTCCCCTGTGGGTACTATCTTGGCATCTGTGAAGTAGACCCGTACTTCGGCGGAACTTCAGCGTTTCAACCCTCGAAAGTGTGGTCAAGCGCCGACATTTCCGTTTTCAGCACCTGACTTGGTCGCATCGGTGTCCAAACAATCGTCAACAGCGGTTTGCCCTTCCTCCGTTCCAAGTCTCAAAAGCTCGGTGACCGTTCTCTGCTCGACTTGCGTGCCCGATGGCCTCACCACCACCGAAATCTGCGAAAAGAAAATGGGACCAACCGGCACCAGGAGAAGAGAGCGCAACGCCGTCAAAAGTTGCGAAAACGGACGAAGGCAAATCCGCGTCAGAGGCAGCGGCAGCAGCTGCTGCCATTGCTGCCAAAATTGCTGCGCAGTTTGCGAACGGGACTCTTGGAGGAGATCACGAAGAGTTTACGAAGGACATCGACATCAACGATGTGAGGAACCGTTACCTTCTGACGAAAGGATCGACACAGGAACAGGTACGATTCGCGTACGTTCGAGATTTCGGGAGCTTGCTGAAGACTGGATGATTTTTTAAAACAGATTCATGACGAAACAGGCGCCTCAGTTGGTACGAGAGGTGTATGGTATCCCGACCGGTCCAAGGCCACGGAGAAGGATCCTCCGTTGTACATTCACATTTCAGCGAAGACCAAAGAAGCGTTGGACAAGGCAGTAGCCAAAATCCATGAGCTGATTGCCCTGGACATGGGATCTCTGGTGGAGAAAGGAGACAAGACGAGGGAACGGGTACGTTTGTACAACGCTGGCTCCCTAATTTCTCCTGACGAATACGATTCCACAGCGCAAATGGCCAGAAGAGAAGCTTCCGGTTGGATTGGAGTCAATAAGGAATTTCAATATCCGCGCGAAGGTTGTTGGTCCATCGGTATGTTCTAGAGCAACCAATGATCGTCAGTGCTTCATACAGCTTTTGAATAGGGTTCATTCGTGAAATACATTCAGTCGGAAACAAGTACAAGGGTGCAAATAAAAGGAATTGGATCAGGTTTCATTGACCAGGAGGTGCGTATTTCTAACTCATTTCTTCATCTCGCCTCACAACATACTCTAGACTGGGCAAGAAGAACCTGTGCCATTGTACATCCACATCACGGGCCCCGAGGAAGGCCAAGTTGCGCGGGCGAAGGTCTTGACGGAGGATCTCCTGCTCGTCGTCCGACAAGAACACGCTAAGATGCAGGTCGTCGTTCACCAGCAACAAATGGAGCTCCATCAAGCCCAAGCTCAGTATGCTGCCTATAGCGCTATGGGTGTACGTCTGCAAAACGCTCTCGAAATTGATTTAAGTCTGATCTTCTTTCCAGAGCTATGCACCACCACCTCCGTCTGCTCCTGCTCCACCCCCGCCTCCAGGAGAAGGTCCGCCCCAAGCACCTGCTGGGACACCAGCTGGAGATGCAGCAGCAGCACAATACGCCGCAGGCCCACCTGCACCATCGGACACCGAAGCATACTCAGCTTACTGGTGAGTTACACATTTATTAGAACGAAGTCTGTGTGCTGACCCTTTCTCAGGGCTGCGTATGGCTACGACGTCAACTCGCCTGAATTCAAGGAATGGCAGGCGAGCCAACAGCAACAATATGCGCAATATTACTCCCAATATGCAAATGCTGTCCAGCCTTCCGAGCCCGCTCCCCCTCCGCCCCCGTCTTGATACCCTTAGTCACACGCAATGAAGCAGAGGCAGGAATGCAGAACATGCATGGATATCTCTTTGCTCTCGTTCTTATCTTTTGGTCACAATATTGTCTGAGCGGTGCTTTAATATATTAGTACTCTGTAGCATAATTTTTCTGCTCGAAAGGAGATATAATGTGCGAATACCAACTTCACCGAAGCTAAGTTAAGTGGATCCCTTCCTCCGAGCACCTAACAGGAGGTGGCTGTACAACATTTCCTCCCATCGACCATCATGTTCAAGTTCGACTTCGACATTGAAGATGCCGAGGATCTCGATGTGGTGAATTCCAACGTCCCAAACAGGAAAGAAAAGGACTCCAGCGACGTGTCGGTTACGCTAGAGTCATTTGCAGAAGTCCCAATCGTCCAACTTGTTCGTGATTTTTGTCTGCTGTTATCCTGATTCCTTTTCTAATTGGTTGCTTGCTGACCTGCTCGGCCTGTGGTTCAGCTAGATATCTTACCTTCTCTGATCTCGTATTCGCCACTTCGAATACCTCTTGCATCGTCTCGCGAGGAGCTCACGCTTTTGCGCCGCGATCTGTTCGATGCGCGCTTCCAGCTAATATCAGAAGGCGTTGGGGATGCCGTTAATGCCAGCCAGATCCTTTCAGAAGAGCCTCCAATAAGCTCTCAGCTCCTGAGGGACAGAAAAGCTCTTGACTTCTTGGATGCCCCTTCCGATCTCGTCCCGGGTGTTTATGAAGGGGGACTGAAGACTTGGGAGTGCAGCCTTGATCTGGTGGACTATCTTGACACCTTGAAGGATGTACTTGGCTACGAAGGGTTTGAAGGAAAGAAGGTCTTAGAGGTGAGCCGCTGTCGTGATTTCTCGAAGTTCCGCGTCCGCTGTTGAACTACCGATGATTAGCTTGGTTGCGGAACTGGTGTACCGTCCCTCTACATCCTTTACGAACTGCTGTCAGCCGTGTCGACCTCGAGTGCATCGAAAAAGACTGAAATACATCTACAAGATTACAACCAATCAGTCCTCCAGCTTGTAACGCTCCCGAACCTTCTTCTAACCTGGTGTGCGTTCTCTCGAAAGCAAAACTCGACGAGAAAGTCTTCTAACCCCGGCATATCTAGATGCCTCTCCTCTAGCTGACGACTACCGCGCCTCTATCAACGATCCTGAAATCGCGCCTCTTCTAGACCCAGTCGTGCCTAGCGAGTTGCCGATTACGCCAGAACTCAAAGCTGCGTTCTTGTCCTCACTCAGCAAGTCAAAAATTGCGATCCGCCTTTTTTCTGGGTCTTGGGACACCTTCGATCCCCTGAAGACGATTGGCACGGACTCATACAACATCCTCCTAACGTCTGAGACGATCTACTGCACGGATAGTCTGCTCCCTCTAGTGAATCTCATGCGAGCAGCGGTTGGGATGGGTACCCAGGCATTGGATCGTGAGGACGTTGCGTCATCGAAAAGGCCAAACAAAGAGACCCGCAGCTATCTCTGCCTCGTAGCAGCTAAAGTGTTATATTTTGGAGTGGGTGGTGGAATTCCCGACTTTTTGGAGACTCTTAGAAAAGTCAATGCCGATGTGGAAACAGTCTTGGAGCGTACAGTCGGCGTTGGGAGAAAAACCATGCGGGTACGATGGTAGTGAATCAACTACATACCTGGGCCTGAAAAGGCATCCTATGAATGTGCATTTCTCACTCGAAAGAAAACTCGTGATCTTGCTCATACCCGAACACAAAATGAGGATTCTGGAAAGTTTGACATGTCTTATTCGACTAAAAAGATGGACACATTGGGAATTGAACCCAACACCTCTCGCAAACCATAGAGCATGCTAAGCGAGCGTGATAACCAACTACACCATGTGCCCAGTTGCGAAACATTACTCATGGCCATCCACCACCGCAGGGTCTTGAGCTACTACCGATTTACCTGTCCAAAAACCACTACTACGTTTCATATGCAGTGTTCTTGAAATACTGTCATGATTTGTCTAATGGGCGGAGTATTTTTCCTGGAAGCAGTGAGCAAGGTTGCGGATAAAGGGGAATGGCGAGGTTTACTTACTCTCATGTTTCTTCCTTTCCATTGTAACAGCGGAACGAGGAGAATAAAAAGACCGATGACAATCCTGAGGCGCAACGTCAGCCTTCAACCGGAGTAAACGCGCTCGAGTGCCACTCACGCCGCCTCGCAGCCGAAAGTTTGAATAGCGCCGTTCTTAGTCGCCCAGGGAACTTGGAAATAAGCCACGCTGAAGCCTGATCAAACAGTTAGGACGGCGACTCCATAGCTGGTCAGTCATTTCGCTCACCCCCCAGTGTTCGTGCGAGGTTGATCAAAGCACTAATTTCTCCCTGAAGTAGGCACATGCTCAGAGACTGCAGATACCTGCTTGATTGAAGAAGGCACACCTGGTGTTTGGGGAACGCGTCGTTGCAGTACGCGTAAATTGCGACCGTATTAATCATAACGGCTAGTTCTGCGATGCCCCAACCCATGATCAGAGCACCGACGCTAAGGTGTTTCTGGAAGGCAGCCCCCAGAGTCACGAAGCCGCAAATGTAAAGTGGCATCGCGATGTAACAGGCCCTAGTTGTCAACGCCAGGTTATTCTTCGTGTCTGCAGCTCTGAAGGGAGGTGTGACGCACCAGAGGCGACTTTCGGCCTCGAACACGCCCTTATTCCGTCGAATGCTGACGTTCATGATAAAATCATTAGCGTACCGGCCGACGAGCTCTCCGATGAGGACTGATACCTGCCCTCATGTAAATCAAAGAAGTAACAGACGACACAGACAATTCGTACAATGGGAGTGGCATATCCTCCTGCAATCGCGAATTGACTGAATTGATAACCACCCATGCTAATAGGTAGTTCGAGAAAAACGGCGTTGGTAACCTAGTTTCACTCTTGAGTTTCAAGGAACAGAAAGTAACGAAAGGAAGAGTCGTACGTTGATCCCGATCGAGAAACCGAAAACCATAGCCTAGAGGAAGATTAAGCGACTCGTATTAGACTGAATCAGGGGCTTACCTCAAATAGTAAAACCATGAACAAATGTGGTCGCCATACTAAGTAGATGGGGCTCCAGACGGACTCCGTCCAAGATACACGATACTTTTGCATTCTCACTCCGGTTATCCCAATGAGCGTCTCGATCCTATATCTGAGGCCTGTCGTAGCTGGTTCTGGGATAGGCTTAACGGTCCGATCATAAATACTGTTAATTCACCAAATTAGTGTTGTTCAAGAACATTAAGGGTCTAGGAGTCTCACGTTTCTTCCCCGTAAAACATAATCAACAATACTACTATTGCAGAGTAAATTGAGCCGATGCCGTAAGCCCACCTCCAACTAGCTCGAGCAACAAGGAAGCCGAAGGCGAAAGGCGACAAGAACGGCGAGACAATGAAGCCCATCGTCCAGATATTCAGCTGCAATGAGACGTTGTCAGGTCGATGGTCGGATCCATGAGTACGCTGCGATGAAGTACCTTCCTGGCTTGGAGGTGGAATGGGTACATATCTGTAACGACATAGAGACCCTGGGACGAACGTGGATTGCCAACGGGCCGAGATAGACGAGTAAAGAAGGGCTCACGGTAACTTGTGGTGCAGTGCTAATCGAGGATAAGTCATAAATAAAGTCTATTACGTTGGTCATGGAAGAAATTCCCTACCCGAAAAAAGCAGTCAAGCACCGCATAGCTGCAGTTCTGTCAGTCTATAAGTTCACCAGAGAAGTCAAAGCACGTACCAGTGAAAGTATTCAAATTTGGAGCAAAGGTGCATCCGACAAGAAAACCAAGAGAGAGCAGCTAGATGAAACATGAACAGAATGCACGAAATGGAGGGTGCTCAGAGGGCGTACTTGAGTCCAGAACAAAACAGGCAGCCGACCAAGTCGCCTCATCAGCATCACCGCGAAGAGACCACCCCAGCCTATTTTTAGATCGGGTCAGAACCCATGAAGAAACTGCGAGACGTCGCTGGGAGATGCCATACCTAGAAGGAAGATGCTCCAGCTAGATAACCATTCCATGAGCGCGCCATTGAATTGGATTGGACACATGGAGCAGTGCAGGTGACTCACTTTGAGGTCAGGTTGTTGATCACACCGGGCGTAGTGTCGTACTGTCTTGCGAGAGCAAAAATGGCCGCAATACCTGCGAAACGCACACACGGTGACCACGGAAGGAGTCATCAGTAAATTGTTAAGACAAAAACATCACGGGAGAGATGGATGACTGACTCACCGATTCCTGAGTCGAAGTCGGGTACGATGGCGGCGAGGGTGATGATGAAGAGCTGCAAGTTCTTGCGCCTATCGCTCCAGTTCTGTGGGTCTCGGTCTGAGTCCGCGGGCTGAGGCCAGAGAATTTTCGTGCCGTCCGTGGTGAGCTTCAAACGCCCCGCGACGGCTCCGCCGAGCTCGATCTTCGCCTCTCTGCAGGCGTTTCAATTAGTTACTGTAGAATTCACGAGCGAGAAGCAGGGCATACGCAGGGTCGATGATAAGACGACCAGCATGCAACTCGTGGAGGGAATACAAATTGATCTCGGACGAGGCATCATCAGCGGCGCTGACGGTTGAGTCAACCTCCCTGTGGACCTTCTCTGTGGAAGAGTCCATCCCTGGTGCCAGGGGAGGCGCCTGAGATTTCTCTGTGGTGGACATGTTGCAGACTCGAGGGTGGGACGGATGTTGGCAAGGTGAGCCCACTATAAATACAGATGAGCGTCGGTTCTAGTAGTCTGTATTAAGGTTGGAGGATAAAGCCCCAAAGGGTTAGTGGGAAGAACATTCTAAGGGGTTGTCAGTTCGGAGCACATCACAGGCAAAAGATTCACAGGGTGGCGTAGTCGGACAGATATAAGGTGCGGTTGTACAGTTCGGCGAGCTTTTGGCTTTTCATGTCAGTTGCACAACGCCTGAACGTGGAACTGGTTAGTCTTAGTAAGGAAGGTGGAACAATTTTCACTATTGGTTCGGTCATATGTTCAGTCGTTTCCTGGAAGTAGCTGCTAGTACAACGGGGCCATGATTCTCAGAGAAACTAACACGGGAGGAAAAGAAGCCTTAGGGCTTCCGCATTTCCTTGATGATAGAGAGAACGTGAGACTGTTTGAACGCAAACAAAAATCTGATATACGTACATGTGGGATTTCTACTGGAAGAATGACAAAGGTATTCGGACTACGCTTAGAAGGCGTTCGTAGTCTCCGTTGAATGGGGATACCAACACTGATTGCTGCCTTGGGCTGCTCGAATTGTTTGCGGTGCTGAACCTGATCGCACTCCTATTCTGCAGGAATTCGAGCATGGCGGATGACTCGCACGGATGTCCCATGGCCTGAGAAGAATGGTTGAAATATTTAGCAGTGAACCCTGCTTTCACAAGTGCCAGTGAGAACCTCGCGCAGCTGGTGGGCGACTTCTTGTATTCCGAGTGTGGTCCTCATGCTCGAAGAAGTGGCTGCTGGTATCGTGCCGGGAAGCAGACGGAAAGCCACGTTCGAAATGTCACACGCAGTGCTGAGGCAGAGTCAAGGGATAAGGTTGGACCTGACTTACAAGACCACTATGAATCGACGACAAGGGTGAAAGTGGCCGACCCCTGTCCTTTTAGTGAATAGGCAGAACAGCCTTCCCGCCAACGACCCACAAGCCTTCAACATGGTTAGAGCAGATCACCAACCACAGTGCTGGAATCTATCGACTGTTAGCCCTTAACAATCAACGTTTGACTGTCGGAACAACCACCGAAAGATATGTCCCGGAACCCAGCCCAGGACAGGCGGAATTGAGGTTCTGGACCATTCCGTAAAGGAGCGTCTTCCTATAAACCTTGAGCGAGTTGATACTCCAAGTCGCGTTCTGAACGATGGCAAACCCTGGTCAAGAAGGTGAAGGAATCAAGAATTACTATGACACTCACGACAAAGTTGGTAGGGTCCATTAACCTTTCGTCACACGTGCCCGGACACCCTGAGGTCGCGTACGAGTTTCCAGCCCAGTCACCTTATGCAAATCAGTTTGATAAAATCAACAACAAAGTCAGGGTTAAGCTCACCGCAAAACGTGATATCTACCAATGATTGACATTGACAACGACGTAAGTAACGGGCTATTGGAAGGGAAAACCTACACACCGAAGATGATAGCATGATTCTTGAAGAATCTTGGTATATCGCACATGGAACTCGACAGGACTGCAGAAGGCAATCCCCACTCGGAGGGATTAGGTGTGCCTTCTCCTATGTCTTTTGGGACGGCTGCTCGGAAGAACGACCCTGGGGTAGGTAAACCGTGTTAATCGCGCCGTGGACCCAGCCATTGGTATCAACTGGAGAACTCACAAACGGCGATACTGTTCTCGTCCCATTTCATAACGAACACTCCTCCACCCTGTTCATCGAACAGAAGGCCATAAGATGCTCTACTCCATTCAGTAGCACCGCAACCCGCGTTGTGGTTTATAAACGAATTACAGTCTCGGTGCTGGTATCCTCCGCCATCCTAGGAACGAGGTCGGGTTAGCAGTCCGACAACGAAGGTGCCGAAAACCCAGGACGCACAGCAATATTACCAGTGAAGTTCGCACTTGGGTCAAGTTGGCATCCTGGGGCCGTATGCCAAGCGACTTGGTTGTGTTGGTTATCGTGAACACCCTCTATAACGTCGATTTCCCCATTCTAAAGACTGAGCTGAGTCCATGTTTGTTGTTAACGGTAGGGAGGAAAACGCACCCATGGCCAATCGTTACCAACAGTCCAAAATGCGGGCCATGTACCTGCGAAGGTGAACGTTGAACGTTGAGTAAGTGTGCTTCCGAGGTTCTGGCTGACGCGCGCCACATACCGCAACCCCAAGGCGCCTTGTTCAAGTCGAGAATAAACAATCCTCCGTTAAATCTAGCATAACTCTCTATACGAGGGCTAACGAAAATCGCCGTTAGACCCAAAGACAACGGGCGCCCTGCCAAAATTTAACAAGTTTGACCGGTCTGCCTATGACCAATGAAAAATACAGGCTCAGAACCGTTGGTCGCCTGGGAGAGAGCAATCGGTAATGCCGGGTTCTCGCTCAGGAAGCCATAGCCTGGATGCAAGTGCGTCGACTGGGTTTGTATGGCAGCATTGACGATGCTTTCGACGTTCATGAAGTCGGAGACGCTGTTGAGTTTGACTGCTTCGTCCGCGAAACCTGCATGGCTAGCGTCGTCCTCCGAGTAGACAGCGACGGTATCCCACCCTAATTCTCTTGCAGAACGCAGAATGCGAATGGCAACTAGACGCAACTCTGTGTCAACTTCAAGTCCAGCAAGATGTTCAGATGAAAAGGCTCACTTTCACCGCGGTTTGCAACCAAGACCTTGGGCATTCTCGAAATTATCCCAGATGTCTGGGTGGTGAGAGCGGGTCTGTTGAGTTTTTCCATTGCGGGGGTGGGGTCAGGACTGGTCAGGAGAATCAACGAGATCAGACGAGATTATAGCCCGCGCATCACATGATCAACGCGTGCACTCGTTCCCAGGATAGCAGACCTCACCCCAGCTCAACTTACATGAAAGGACTTCGGGGAGCTGGCCAAAGACGCTCAGTCCTTTGACCGCACCGCTCATCTATCCAACACGCTCGAACTCGAAATTCTCCTTGCCACTGCCATCCTAGGTACTACATCTGTCCCATTCTCTGTCTGGTGACCATGCCATTCCAAACGGATGAGACTTGGCCCGCTGGCCTTCACATCATTTTCAACCATGCTCGCGCCAAGCGCACTACATTCGAAAATCGTTACTATGGTCCCTACGACAAACTCCTGAACTACTGCTTTGGAGAGTCCTTCGCCTTCTACGTCGCTCCGCAGAATCCTCCCAGGGACGATAGCCGGCGTGACCCCGTCGACTTCATCGTCTTCCTGGTCGTATTCGACAACGACGACAAGCCTGTCCTGATCGTCGACGTTAAGGATGACGGTTGGAAGGAGAAGGCTGAATTACGCTATCGCGCAGACGAACAAATGCGCGGTAGGTACGCATTGATGCTGGACGACTGTCCTCTCCCTCGTCTATGGGGCATCAGCCTTCTCGGCACTTCCGCACGCGTCTACTGTGGTGACACCGCCACGTATCAGGTGCAACCTCCCCCCATCGTGCGCCCCGACCCTTCGCGTGTTCTTTTGCCAACCTTTTTAGCTGGGGAGTGGGACATGGACATCATGACGGAGGAGGGATTTGAGAAGATGAAGGAAATCGTGACTGATATCCTAGCTCATGCCGGCAATTAGCTATTGTTTTGTGTCTGACTTCCACCATATACCTCTTTAACAGTTTCCTTGATGATTTAAAAGGGGTGGTCAAGCGGACAAGCCATGGCTCTCGCTCTAAAGAGGCGTGATGACCATGTGTGTGGCAGGATACGAACGGATACGCCACGGAAGTATTAGCATAAGTATGTAAATGGGATACGCACGGACCGCTGTTAATTACTTTGGCTGTGGAATGCCTTGCATGAGGTGCCATGGCACTCGTAACGCTAGAAGCATTCTACTCAATTGCCAGAGGTTATAAAGTAGCCTCGTATCAGAAGTGCGGTCCAGTTCAGCCTCCCCGTCCTCCACGTCATGAAATCTCTTCTATATCTGACTCTGCTTCTGTTTAATTCTAATTCGCTCCTTGTATATTCCGCGCCATCTCCAGCTTCTCCGTTTCAGCCGAAAGAGTCCGTGCTTCCGCCCCAAGGGTGGATTAGAGGAGGCAAAGCTCCTCCTCATCACAATGTTCTCTCCGGATTGGATTGCCACAATCAAACTTCAGCACCCTCGAGAGTAGGAGAAAGGTCAAGCCGTCATCGTTTCACAGTCTCTGGAGTCAGAGTTGGTGACTGACTGCCGCAATCGCTGTGCCACCATCGAAGCTCAACAAATCCAATAAAAAGGCCCCTGTCCAGGCGCTCCCTCGCGTCAAGCTTCTTCAGCTGTACATCTCAGGTTTTGGGCTGAATGCTGAATTAAATGACGTCGCGATCGCGCTTAAAGAAGAGTATCTAGAGAGTGAGTGGATGATCTCCGAACAATGGGTGTACTGAATCAAAGAAATTGTTTAGAAATTCATTGGACATGTATCGATCCGAGTCGTGGTGTTGACTACTATGATACAACAGATACTATTGAACAAAGCGAGAAATGCATTGAAAACAGACATCTAATGGGCCGAGTATTTTTCCTAAAAGAAGAAGGGATTAGCAACACTGTAGACCAAAAGACAAGAATGGAGACTCACTCGTAAATATCTTCCTTTTATCTGCATGAAGGGTATCACGAGGAAGAAAAGGCCAACAACAATGCTAGCGTCAAGTCGTCAGTAAGCCTCTGGAGACATTTCGAGGGATACTTACGCCGCCTCACATCCAAACATCTGAATGGCTCCGTGTTTGAGCGCCCATGGGACTTGGAAGTATGCAACACCGAAACCTAGTCACTTTGTTAGCATGGCTAAGCTAAAAACCATTTAGCAGGTCGTCTCACCTCCAAGTACACGAGCGAGGTTGATCAAGGCGCTAATTTCTCCCTGCATACACCTGTCAAAATTTTGACCAGTATCCAAGACGAAGGGTCGCCATACCTGATGCTTAGGGAACGCGTCGTTGCAGTAGGCAATTATAGCGACTGTGGCTATCATGATCGATAATTCCGCGATACCCCATCCCATGACCAACGCGCCTATGCTAAGGTGCTTCTCGAAGGCCGCTCCGAGTGTGAGGAAACCGCATACATAAAGCGGCATGGCGATGTAGCAGGCCCTAGTCGACATTCCAAGACTTAGCATGACGTGCTTAACCGTAAATCGATTGCAAGGAACACACCAGAGCCGACTCTCCGCCTCGAAGACACCCTTGTTCCGCCGCACACTGACATTCATGATGAAGTCGTTGGCGTAGCGGCCAATGACTTCTCCAAGGAATACGGATACAATTGGGGTAGCATAGGACGCAGCAATCGCGTACTGACTGAAAGCATACCCACCCATCTCTACTGGCAAGCCGAGGAAGACGGCGTTGGTGACCTGAAACGACACTTAAATGATTTGAAACGGAGAAGCAGGGTGAGACGTACATTGATACCAATACCGAAACCAAAGAGCGCGGCCTTGCGATACATAAGTAATGGAATAATTGATAAGTGACAACGATGTATCAAGTAACACACCTCGTAGATCAGCAACATCAATAAATGGGGCCTCCATATAAGCTTAAAAGGGCTCAAAACCGATTCCTTCCACGAAATACGGTACTTCTGCATCCTCCATCCGGTAATACCAACGAGTGTCTCAAGCCTAACGCGGAAGCTCGGGTCTTCTGGCTCTGGAATGGGCTGGACAGTCCGGTCGTACAGTCTATCGACAGAAAAGGAAAGTAAGGAATCGAGCGCCACACTTCTTGGCGCGATGGGACACGTACGTTTCCTCCATGCAGAACATGATGAGCAGTACTACAAACACAGAGTATAGGGTTCCGATTCCATAGGACCACCGCCAGTCTGCACGAGCGACGAGGAAACCGAACGCGAATGGAGACAGGAAGGGAGAGACGATGAAGCCCATGGTCCAGATGTTGAGCTGAAAACGGGGGATCATCAGTAAGATCGGGGCGATATTTGAGAGGAGTTGAAATTACCTTCCGCGCTTGGAGGTGGAATGGGTACAAATCCGTGACGACGTAGAGACCCTAGCGAACCACTGAGTTACAACTGTTACAAGCTCAAAGGGGGATAAGGTATCGAAAGCATACTGTAACTTGAGGTGCAGTTCTGCAAATTCCGAAGTAGGCACAAGGGAAATCACTGGTAGATATGTAGCGAGTTCACGTACCCGAAGAAAGCAGTCAAGCACCGCATGGCTATCATCTACTCAGCCTACAAATCCTCGTCGAGTCGATAGCTGAGTGAACCCACCAGCAAACGTCTTCAGGTTCGGTGCAAACGTGCATCCTACCATAAAGGCAAGCGCAAGAACCTAGGAAAAATAGATGAGCAAGCACCTCTTATGCCACGTAGGCAAAGACGCAAAGACGTACTTGTGTCCAGAACAAAATAGGCAATCGACCAAGCCGTCTGATCAGCATGACAGCACAGATGCCCCCAGGACCTATCTCGCTAGATGTCAGAACCTGCAATCGTCTCCTGTAAAATGGGTTTAATACCAAGAAGGAAGATACTCCAGCTGCATAAAGGTGGATCGGGTCAGCATGCTGGCGAATCCACAACGCCATCGAAGCGCGTAGAAGACTCACTTTGAAGTGAGGTTGTTGATCACCCCGGTAGTGGTGTCGTATTCCTCCGCCAGTGCAAAAATAGCGGCGATACCTAACCATTGGGTAAGCACAAGGCGACAAGGATACAGTGGTGACGTTGAACATGAGTTTAAGACTCACCAATACCGGAGTCGAAGTCAGGGACGATAGAGGCAAGTGTCATGATCAAGAGCTGGAAATTCTTGCGCCGATCGCTCCAGTTCTGGGGGTCCTTGTCCGAGTCGGTGGGCTGAGGCCAGAGGACCTTCGTCCCGTCGGACGTGAGCTTCAGGCGGGACGCAATAGCATCGCCTAACTCTATTTTTGCTTCTCTATGGTATGGAAGATTTATTAGTCTGGGCGGTGCATTGTTGCGATTAACTGGACATACTTCGGGTCGATGATGAGGCGACCTGCATGCAGCTCGTGCAGCGCGTAGAGATTGACATCGGACGCGGAGTTGGAAGACGACTCGAGGAGCTCTTGGTCTACCTTCTCGTTTGAGGAACTAGTTGTAGCCGCGCGTTGAGGTTTCTCTGGTGACATGTCGACGACTTGGGCTCGGGGGACTAGTACCAGTGAAGGTCGAAGGGAATATTGCACCTCGTGTTAAATAGCGACGCGTACCACGCCCGGGTCCAGTTATCCCTGGATGCAGGGAACGCTCAAACTGGTCCCATGAAGCTCGTCAGCGAACTGGGTTCGAAGGCCGGAAGTACAGTAGATGCACAGGCGCGTTAACCAACGGTATTCAACTGCGAACGCACCTCGTGAGCAGAAGAAACCTTCCCCGCCTTTGATATCTCCTGTCAGCTGGGCCGTTCCTGGGGGTAACGGTTCAGAAAATGCGGGGTAAACACCTGTTCGTCGCGTAGGATTGGGTGGAAGAAGGGTTTAAGCATCTCGCTGGAAATAGCAAATGCACAGAAATAGCGATCGGGTGTGGGGTATGATTCCCAGCGATTTGATGGCAGGACCTGAGCGCCATTGAGTATATTGGACCCGGGAACAGACAGACCGCCTCTGACTGCGAGAAAATGGAGGACCCGAATTTGATTGGAAGAAATGTTTTTCCCTCCATAGTCACCGAAATCCAGATTAAGGAGACGATTCCTTTAACTTGACTTGTGAGTCGTGCTACGAACATCGGACTGCCGGCCATGGTGACCTGCGTTGGTGTTTGAGCTGTATTAACACTGGATCCAGCACACTCAGCGTGACCGATGGCATCGGTCGCATGGGCGGCTATTCGTTTCTGGCGCTGCACTTCCCACAAAGTCGACAACTGCCAAATGCTCGGGCTTCCTCACGAGGGATTGGACAAATATGGGAGCCCGTGCCCACAGAGCTTTGGTTCAAGGCTGTATAGAGTCGAAGGCCGCCGCGTTGCCCGTTCGTGCACATCATGCAACATGGCAGAACTGAGATTAGGATGTACAGCTCTAGGCAAGGTGCGAGAAGTTAGGAACCGAAACCTGGCCCATCGACCCCACAGGGGCACCAATGGCTCACACATTTATTTGCGGGGAAGTACCGGCAGATAAGACCAGCGCGTACGAGGGGAAGCACCTTTGGATTTTCGTGAAAGGTTGCCCTTAGTGTCGGTGATCTCCCAAGTGGTTCTGTGCACCAGATGAAGGCAACTTTGAAGGTCAACTGAAGAAAACGCTCCAGGTCGCGGGTAGCAGATCCCTATAAATCCTTGGTCCAGCAGCACTACGGTAGGCAAAAGGAGCCTGAATTGCGAAGCCAGCGACTGAGCCTTTGTTGGGTACACCAGCGCCACAAAAGCGACGGCAGGCCCTCATAGATTATTCCGTGTGGGTAGAAGGAAGGCACCGATACGACATCCAAGACTCCGCAAGTCATAGAGCCGAAGAGAGCAGGATTCCTTGAGTGCGTAGTCGATTGGTCTGACTCAGGGTCGGATGTCCCTGAGCATTCCGGGGATCATGCCAAAAACGGATGGACGGCGGAGGGTAGTATGACAGATGGGGCGAGAGGCGCATTGCAGACCCCAGGAAGTCTGTCGGCTGTCAGCTGGGGTATGCTGTGTTTGTTTCTAATCTGGGACGGTGCAATCCCCTAACGGCCCTAACCACGCATGGCACGAGGAGGCGAGCACGTACGTGGACATTGGCGCGGACGGACCAGGCGTGGGCTTCGAAGAGCGTGGAGATACGACGGTCGCAACTCGCGCGCATGAGGTTGTTAGCACTGATTAATCAGTAGTGATCGCCATGTCACGCTTAGCGCTCGGCGGTGGCACAGACATATGTGTGAGGACCATAGCACAACATCTTAACCAAGTCTCAACCGTCTGGCAAGCAAATGTCTGAGTGGAGACCATGCGAGTCCGCCATAGAGTAAACGAGGAATTGCTGAAGAACGAATAAATGCGAGGCGAGGCTAAGTGTGTGATAAACAGAAGAGTAAGATAATATACATACTTGTGGTGAGACGGCGGCGTAAGAGGCACGGACGCCCAAATGGAGCGCGCTCGGCGCCTATTCCAACAGTTCACACTCTACCGTGCATATACATTGAAAATAAAAACCTTTTTCCCACCTTTCCATATGAGTCGCTCATTGAATCAGACCAGAGTGTTCCATGGCGCCGCACGTAGAGTACCCTCAACGTGTCAGACAATCATTTTCTGCATCTACGTGATTCATCATACATTATTGTACCTACAACTGGTGGCTGGAACTAATGTAAAGGAATCCTGGGTACGACTACTGGGCCCGGGCATGATGGGGGCGTAATGTGGGCGGGCGTAGTCCTTCCTTCTCGGAGCAGCAGAACCTCCCTTTTTGTGATTGCGCGGCTAGAAAAAAGCCGCTCTGCTCCTCTGGGTCAACCCGTGCACGTTTAATCTCTTAATAACTGCTAATAACTGCTGCTCATTTACAAGAGCCATTAGACCACAAAATAACCATTCACAGATTTATATTCTATGGGCTGGGGTCAGATTCGAGGAACTACTTATGCTATCCTGTATTCTAGACTTTCCACAAAGGACGACCACATGTGAGGCTTTACGAGATTGCGTGCTCGGAGAGGAAGTAAAGACCGGGCTCGTCGGATTGCTCGACGAGGATCAATTCACCCTTTTGCTCCAACAATCTTCTCGATGAGCTCGTTATGATTCTCGATCGCGCCGAAGTGCACGGGCTCCAATTAAGCGCTCGTCGTCATATTTGGACTGAAGTACACAACTCCGTCGATACCTGCCTTCTTCTACTTTATAAGCATATTGATCTTACTGATTTATATTATTTTAGCTTATTCAAAGTAAAAGCTAGTTCGCGCAGTGTACCCTAGGGCACGAGTTAGACGAAATCCTAGAGGACATTGCAAAGTTCCCATGTCTCCCCCTTTCCTCGTTCCACACAGGAACATATTACTCCTTAGACGGAACTTATACTTTGGAACCTAGTAGTACATTTCTTGGACCTTATGTAGCTATCCACGCCCCGACCTACACAAGCCGTGGACGTCAGAATCTGAAACGGCGGCCCGTGTCGCCGGCTGCCGCTCTCGCGCAGCGTCGTTACACAATAATTATTTGAGTATTACTCCAGACTTAGAGTGTAGGGGGTGTTTTGGGTCCTCCCGACGCCCACCTCGTACGGTCTTGATCCGCTGGGTACGGGAGCGCGCTAGGGGTCGGATTTGGCCATTTCGGGCAGTCCCGCCAGCTGTCAGTCATCGGGATCTGACCCTGAGTCAGACCAATCGACTCATCACTGGGATTCCTTCTTTGATATCTTCAAGCCCCAAAGTTTTCGGGAGAGATGCACCGTTAGCCCAGCTTCGACTTAGTAGGGGACAGGAATTTTTGAAAAAGAGATCGACAGAACTAGTCTTAACCTTACGAAAAGTTGCCCTAGGCTTGCAGGCATAGGACGAGGCAGAGTTCGTATCGATCGACTTGAACGGCGAAGTCAAGTCATTGGAAAGAAAACGTGCAGGCCAGACCGCGCCGGTAACAACCGGAAGGCTGGACACGCAACAAGACCAAACACTGAACTCAACGTTGTTCACGACGACAACCACCCTTCTCGCGTCGACCTCGTTGCAGACGCTGTCCAGCTTACCTCCTTTTGAGTAGTGAGTCTATCGTTGATTTATTCCGCTTCTTTTCAACTATTAGAAAGGAGACAGAATAGATCCAAACGCCAACGAACGATGCTCCCGCACGACATCTGCTCCAAACTCCAAAACGCCTTCCGCGCACGACACGCCCGCGTCTCGCTCCCACACAACACCCAAACCCTCGGCATCCTCTCCATTCTCCTGCGCTCCGGGTTCGTCTCCTCTCTCACCCGGGGCACGATCGCGGGGCCTTCCCCCGACGAGTTCACCACTGCCAAGCCCTCAGAACAACGTATATGGGCAATGCTTAAGTACAGGGACGACCAGCCTGTCTTGCAGACAATGGAGCTCATTAGTCGGCCGAGTAGGAGGGTGTTCATGGAGCTGTCGGATATCCGGCTGATTTGCTCAGGGAGACGGAGTGGGCAGGTGAAGCCGCTGGGTATGGGTGAAGTCGCGATGGTGAGGACGAAGGATAAGGAACATGAGTGGTTGGAGGCGAGGGAGGCGCTGTTGTTGAAGATTCCTGGGGAGGCGGTTTGTAGGGCACGGTAGGGGTGCTGGAGTTTTTCGGTCCATACTACGTAGTGCGTGATTTTTCTTCTTTTCCTTTCTTGACGCGTTTCGACTGGCTGATCGCTTCCTGTACGGATAGATACCTATTTAACATCTTAATGCAACGTCTATGCGTTCTAGCTGCTCTGTCCTCAAGGTTTCTCTGCAATATTTCCAACTGCCAACGAAAACCAGCACCCTCTTCAACTAAGGAATCAGTCTTCCAAGATGTCCTCAATAAAGGATCTGCATTTCAGTCTGAATGTTCGCACTACAGGAGCGAACCTCGTCTAGCCTTCACGTCTGCGATGCGAAGGGGAGATGCCGCGCTTCGTTAGGTTTTCGAGCTGCAGCATTTACGCTGGTGCGTGCTTCACTTTCCATTCTTGCATCGAAGATAGATGCATATATACGACCCCTCTGTAAGGACTACGATAGCATCTTCTCTCTCCTAACCGTTTGGTCTTCAACGCTTCAGCCTTGAACACAACAAATTTTGCAAATGTCACAACGAAATACAAGCAGGAAAGGAAGCTACCTCTATATATGGCTCATGGCATTAACGATACATCATAAATCTAAAGCATTGACGTGAAATCGTGTGTTCGTGTCCGTAATGCTCGAGTCAGCGTCATTAGCGCCGGCGTTCGTCGTCAACAGTCCGTCCGCTGTCCCAAAGCCGTCCTCTTTCATGTTCATGATCCTCACACCCTCCTATCACTCTCCTCGTCTCTCCCCTTCCTCCCCTCCTGCACCTCTTCCTCCCTCACCCTCTTCCTCACCTTATCCACTTCCTTATTCCAATCCGTACGCACAGAAACCCACGTTCCGACCGCCGAGCAGTACACGAGCGACACTGTGAGTCCGATCCACAGGCCATGCAGACCCATCTTGTGCGTGAAGGCGAGGTAGATCCCGAGCGGGATGCCGAAGGTGTAGTACGCGCTGAGGATAGGAGGATTTAGTTAATTGGGAGCGAGGAGGAATGGAATGAGGTGGACAGACCTTAGGTTGAGGAGGGCGCCGAAGAACTGGGGTGGAAGAAAGGGCGTTAGCTCTTCGTTCACAAAACAGGAAAAGACCGGCAGGCGGGCCGGTGTATGATCGCGCCTCGATGCCTCGACATCTCGACCATTGAGCGACGAAAATCGTCCAACAAACCGCGCAGAAACCAGTAAAATCTAAGTCAAACTCACCTGCTTCCCCCTCGCCCTCAAAATTCCACCCGTTACAGCCGATGTCCCGTCAAACACCTGGAAGAGCGCCAGGAGCGGCATGATATCCGCCACCAGCGTAACAACCGCTAGAAGAAAAGATCAACCTCACGCGTAAATTCCAAGAATACAAAAACACCAGAACAACTAGAAGGGAGACGCACCAGGGTCGTCGTTAAAGAGGTACGCCCACTTGTCGCGGAAGACGAGGAAGAGCGTGCTGTTGTGGTGTCGGTCAGTTCCCTGCACATATTGTAAGCCAGGAAACGGAAGGCTACATACCTCGTAAAGAACGCAATTCCAAACGCCATCACCAGCGAGGTGTTAGCTGCCACACCTGCACGTCTCGCCTTTTGCTCGCCGAGGAGGTTGCCGATACTGTCGGTCATGAATGAGCACAAGAAGGGAAAATATCCAGTGTCGGGAAACCGAATCAGTCTTTGCAAAATCCAAAAAAAGGGGAATTCGTATAGACGCACCGCACCGAAGTAGCCACGCCCAGCGCAAACGGCGCCTGGAACGTCGTCGACGACGACACGAGCAGCACGCTCTGCGTCGCGAGTGCAACCGGACCTAACCTAAATACCCGTTGTCACAGGTCACCATCGAGAACAGCATCCAAGTGTTCTTTCCCTCGTCAAAGAGAAAAAGACACCCAAAAGACAAAAAGACAAACTCACAAGCTAGCAGCAAGCGCAACCAACTCCCACGCCCACCACTCGCTCGCTGTCTGACCCACCCCACTCAGCCCGAGCTGGGTGAGCACGCTCAGCGCCTTCAAGCTGAATATTTTCTTGAGGGAGTCTCGGGTGAGCGAGATGGGCGACCAGGCGGTGGGTGGGGTGTAGAGCACCCCGTACGCGATGGATAGAAGCGCGATGAGGTTGAACGAAATCGCGGTGGCGATAGGAGCGCCGATGAAGCCGAGCCTTATGGATGGGGGGCCCCATACTAGAGGATGGTGAGTGCTCGTCGTTCATGGGGAAGGGGGAGGGTGGAAGGAGACATACCGAGCAGGTAGTTGAGGAGCGCGTTAGTCGGCGCGACGATAAATACGATACGCGTCGGAACGGCAAAGAGACCTATTGGGATGAGTTGTGTCAGTTGGGCTGCACTGGCTGTTCGAGGTTTGCTCGTCGCATCAACAGGTAGTCAACCCCACAATGCGGGGAGACTAGGTTACTAATTAGCCCCTTCCTAAGTGATAGGATTGAGAAGCTCCCGGGGATCACAACTCCCACCAGCTAATACAGCAGAACTATGGAGGCACCTCAAAAAGGATATTCACCTTGAGACTGGAAATAGCGCCTGTACACAATCGATGTCGATGGCAATGTCGATGCAACGTTCCGGATCGTTATCCGAATTGAAGCAGGATGACATTGACGTCGGTTTTAGTGGTCGTGTGATGAGTCGAATCAATCAGGACGGGGAGGTGCAATGGAGATAGTGATTTTGGGCGTTAGTTTACGGCTCTTGTCGAGAAGAGAAAAGGGGCGGCGTACCGGCTGATGCAGTTGAAGGCGTAAGCTGGGGAGTGAGGTGAAAGGTTAGTTAGAGTTCACAGAAGGATCCGAGGCGAAGTCGAAGCAGTGTGGAGATGAACGGGACAAATGATGACCGAGCAGCTGAGTTAGCTTCGATGGGGAACGCGCTTGCTAGATTGAAAGCTAAAACCGTCGACCACCAACTAACGGTCTTTACGCGCACACGTGGGATAGAAAAAAGAAAAGAGCGGAGACTCACCAGGCAGCCCGAATGAGACCCATCTCAAGTAGATTGACGCAAGGTGGGCGACTTCCGGTTCTTGCTTGAGGAAAACAAGGATAGCCTCTGCGTTCCACCAAATGAAGAGGGTCGGCTGCCGGAGGGAGGTCATGTGTGGTGAGACGTTGAGTAAGAGGAAGCAGGGTTGCAAGAAGCGAGTACGTACGATTAGACAAGAGAACATCACTATGGCTATTCGATTGGGGTCAGCGTTCCAGAAAGAAAAGACAGATGAGAGAAGGTGACTCGACTCACTCATCCTTTGGGACCAAAGCCCCACGAGATGTGGCTGGGGCGATGTCCACGCCGATGGCAGCATAGTGTCGAGAGCGCTCGCAAAGCCCTGGATAACGCTGAAGCCGGAAACGCTCGCGGTCATCGAACCGAGCGAGATGGCCGCAAGAGCGGTCGTGGAAATATGCCCAATGGAGACGACGGAGACGATAACAAGTGAGTATTCGAGAAGGTGGGTGCTGTGGGGTTCGCAGAACATCGCGTAGTGGGGTCAGCCTAATAGTACGCTGTGAGGTAGGGATATCGTACGCACCCAAACACAGGCAATGCATACTTCGCCAGGATGACCAGCTCCTCCCAGAACATCTCCAGCGGTGTCCCAGCGTCCGCGGTAGCATCGCGATCGATGGGCTCCTCAATTCGTGGGACAGGTGGATTACTGAGCAGCGGAGTGTTCTCGTCCGGCAGTCCAAGGGAGGGAAAACTCTGGTCATTGGAGGCCGAGTTCCCATTGCCCGAGCCTGGCTCAGCATCGTCGTACCGCCTTTCACGGGGGTACGAGCCTATAGTGGGCCGCGGCGGACGGGTGTAGTACGCAGAGGCGGGGAAGCTCTCGCGCCGGGTAACGACCGTTCTGCGAGGGGTCTGCGTCGGAGTTGGCTCGGTGTCCTCGTCCTCGTCCTCGTCGCCGGAGGCAGGGGCGGCACCGTTCTCGGGAACACGCCTCGGGTGTGGGGCGCTGTGGTCTCGGTGGGCAAAGTGGGAGAGGAGAGCGTAGTCGGACGGAAGCGACGACGGGCCTTGGTAGTGCGCGTATGTCGACGACATTGCGCGGAACCTTGAGCTTGAGGATGGAGACAAGAGAAGGAAAGAGAGATAGCTTAAATTTAAATTTACACCCCTGAAGGCGTCACGTGCATTCTGACTCCAAAGAATGATCTTCCGGGCCGTCAACGCCGCGGATGCGCACCAGATCTACTGTCCTAGCGAATCAGACCGAATCGGACTCGAAGGGTGGGTAAGAGAGCTAGAAGGCCCCCACAAATAAGATCTATGGAATACGGTCTCCCATTTGTCGCCGCCACCTGAGCATTTGCTCGATTAGACGAAAGTGTCAAGACTCAAAATCGAAACCTACACCTAGAGCTAATCAAAAGGAACGTTCAACGTTTGCTGTCTGTTCCGAACTTTCGAACTGCCGTTACCATGATAGCTTGACGAAACTGGAGACGCATCTGGGATCAAAAGAGGGGGAATGAACGCAATCACAGATGCGGAGGGGTGACCGGTATCGATATCGAATCGATCTGGGCCAATGGACGATGATGGGAGGGAAGAAAGAGGGAGAAGCGGGAGAATTTCAATATGAGTAGCCTCAGATTTATATGAATGAAGGTTACGTAGAGCTCTCCCAAAGAACGCGTCGCGCACGGGCCCACGACGCGCCGAACAAGGGGTGACGTCATTTATACTTCTCTTGGTCCTCGACTTCACCGACCCCAACAAAATACCCCACTGGCAGGATACAGGCCCGCGCTCATGCGCATCTGTATCTTGTCTGACATAGAAGTTCACTAGTAACATAGTTTTGTAGGTGGATATGATGACTGGCCTGACCGCAAATACAAACGCTCACCACTGGCCTCGAACGGGACGCACTGAGCTGATTTCTATGATTAACTTCGGGAGCCTCAGGAGCACGGTCGGAACGCCATCCTGATGTAGAACCATACCTTATAGAACTTTATTTGTGGCTTGTAGGCGTACCTTACACTCAGTTCTAACGCCCGCGCATGAAACTCGGCTCATTCAAGCTTCCTTTTCGGGTCGGGCGCCTACGCTACATTCTTAGCGCTAGCCTTTACATGGCAAATTTCAAGTTGCTTTTTTTCTTCGAGGAGAAGCTTTAAGAGCCATACCCCCATGTCTGAAAGCTGGATGAAAGCGCCCAGGACTAACTCCGCGAAGACGGTTGGTTTTTGGCGTATATTTATTACTTTTCAGTGCCCTACCTGTTCACCTTCAACACTCATATTATTAGCGTGCCACTTATATATCACCCATTCGTAACTGTAAAGCGTCCTATGAATTAAATTCTATTCTGCGGTCGAAATACAACTGCAGTCTAGTTGTGTATATGCATTTTTGCTCCGAGCCAAGGCGAAGGCGAGAATAAATTTCGTCAATGATGCACCAGAGACCTCTGCAAATTAAACCTTTCTCCAGACCTGCGACCAGGCTCGGGGTTGCTAAATAATTATCTACCACCACCCAACCCAACCCCCAAACCCAATCCTCGACCTCAATCGGTGACCATTGTTCTATCCTCTATAACCACCTATATACCCTCTCCTCCCTCGCCCTTTCAAACAAACTCAACCCCCACGCCCACCTGCACCCCTCTCCGTCCCCTCTCTCCCTCGCTCAGCGCAAGCGGCATCCCGAAGTTGACCTCTACCCTAACGGGATCGAGCCGGTAGACGAGCCCTAACCCGGCGGAGAGCGCGGGCTGGGCGAGGCGGGTGAGAGTGGGAGGTTGCGTGGAGGGTTGGTTGGCTGTGGGAGGTTTAGTTGAAGTTAGCTTCGTGCAAGAGTAGAGAGCGGAAAGAGAAAAAAGGAGCGGCGAAGAGTGGTAGGCGCCCAAGAAGAGCGGACGTCGGCTGTCGTCCTTTTCGGTTTCGGAATCGCGAGAGGGGGTGGAGGAATAGAGATGGCGAAAAAGGAGGAAAGAAAAGAAAGGGCGAAGGAAGTAGAATCGAAAGGGAGAGAAAGACGTACATTGATCAAGCACGTCCAACCGCCCCGCGTTCGCCCACAGATGCGTCTTCACTGGCCAGTGCGGTTTGCCTGGAATATTTCCAGTGACGCTTGCGCCTGCCGCGTAGTATACGGTGCCACCTAGGGAGTCGTCTAGAGTGGAAAGGCGAGGGTCGTCAGCTCCGTCCGTCTCCGATGAGAAGTCGAATAAAAAGATCAAATAAAGTAGAATAAAGGAGGATGAGATAGAATGGAGAAGAAAAGTGCAGAAAGAAAAGCACGAAACGCACCACCATCCCTTGGGCCCATCCCGTTCGCCACGAACCCCCTTACACTCGTGGGTCCTCCAAGCTGGAACCTGTCCGAAAACAAGGTCTTTTCCTTCCCATTCCCTCCCTCTTCCCCTCTTAGACTCCATAGCACGCCCGATCGCCAGGAGAGCGAGAGTGCCAGGGACTTCCACCAGCTTTGCCCACCCTCCGCACCGTCACCTCCATGCGAAGTGCCCACACCAGCTAGGGACGCCACCCGCCGCGACACCTGCCCCTCCACCTCCAGCTTCACGTGCTGCGCGTCCCCGCCCAGCCACCCCCCTCTGCCTGCTAGTTCACTGGTGGTCTTGAGGAAGAATCCGCGCGTGCCTGCGAGCCGGTCGTCCCGGGTGTCGTGTACGAAGGTGTGGGACACCGCGGATTTGAGGGAGGGGCCGGCGGCATGGCGCATGCTGGAGGTTATGAGAAGGGGGTGAGTAGTTGAGAGGTCAGCAGGATGGGGGAAGAGGGGGGGAAGAGGGGAAAGGGCAGACATACCTGAGCGAGGCACTCGGCGCGAGGTTAGCAATGTGCCGCGAGACAAAGTCGTATGCGAGTTCGTGGGTCCCGTGCGGGGTTGTATGCTACTTGCATGTAAGTGACGGTGATGATAAGAAAGGAATGGGAAAAAAAGACAAACGTACCTTCAACGAAGCCCTCGCACCCCTCAACCCCTCCATACAGCTTGCATATGAAGTCAAGTCCCTCTCCATGCCATACACCCCCACCTCGCCTACTGTGCCCAGTCTGCCGCCCAGCACCACCGGCGCCGACAGCGTCGCCCGAAATGCCCTGCGTGTCTTCGTCCCCATCGACACGTTCGCCTCGAAGGTCTCCGCGCCGCCAAACACATTCCTTACCCTCGCGACCGCGCTGGCCGTGCCCTCCGCGTTGCCTATCTCGGTGGACGAGGAGAGGAAGTACTTCCCGCGTTCTCTGGCCTTGATCAGAAGGTCGACTTCGGGGATTGGGGAGGGGGAAGAGGGGGAAAGAGAGGAGGTGGGAGAGGTAGGAGGCACGAGGGTGCATGTGAGAGAGGAGAAGAGGCCTGTGGATTGGAGGGTGGAGGAAAGGGAGCGGGTAGTGTGCAGGACGGATTTTAGGGTCGGAGGCGACGAGGAGGAGGAGAGGGCGGGGTCGATGAGCGACGAAAGGAAGGACGCGCGCGTCCCCGTCGCGCCCTCCACGCGCACCGCCGAGATCCTCAGCGGCGCGTCCAGATTCCCATTAATCTTTACCAATTCGTTAGAAAAATCACAACGAAGAAACGGAGCAAAGCACATACGACTTCCGAAAGGTGGGTCACCGCAGATTCGTACTCGCCCTTCAGCTTCCTTGCACGCCGTTCATCTTGCCACTTCAGTAGCTTTTCGAAGCCAACGGGCTCCTTGTCGCGCGGAGAGGAGGTGTTGTGCAGCGGAGGACGCAGCGAGGGTGCGGACACCCTGTCGCTCCCGTCGTCGAACATCGGATGCAGGAAAAAGTTGAGGGCCTCGGCGACCTCGGCGTTGTCCGTTGTCTCCGAGGTCACGTGACTATATCTCTCACACGTGTAAACTAAATTAAAAATTAAAAATATTTTATATAAATATGACGGGCGCTTATTTGATTGCTCTGGCTCGGCCAAGGAATACATATATACATGCCGAATGCACATATCACTGAACAAAAATATCACTGCCGAAAACGAAATCATACAGGTACATGTAGCCAACAAGAATTCGGAATCACTGGTTCGCACTTGAAGCTTGACGCCCAAAATAGTGTAACGCGGGATGAAAGTCACGAACTAGCCTTCGCTTCGATATATAAAACCTAGAGAAAGGTGCAACTAGACGACTGAAGGAATGGATCTGGGATGACATAAGAAGACTAAAAGTAGGAGGGTGGCATTCGAGGTGTCGTCTGAGTTTGTAAATCAGACACAGTCTAACAATGGAACAACCGTGACGTACTTGAGTTTGAATACTTGATTACTTATCAATGTAAACTTTGGGAAGCCGTTTCACTGAGGTTTTCGTCCACGGAAAAATACGCACGGAGATTGTAATGAACTGTCAATCCTTGGCTGATCTCGGAGCGGAGCAAGGAGTGAAATTGTGCCTTGCAGGGGGGTGCCGGTCTGAGATGGACCGTTCGTAGCCTAGCAAAGGGGCCTGACGAGACGCCTTGCGAGGGTTGGGACTTGTCGCCGGAAATTCCATAGTTCCAACGTGTTTTGATCATATCTGCAATGATTTCTGGGTACATTATGGGAGCCTCTGTGGAATAGATAAGCTTCTGCAAGTTGGGGAGGATAGCCTTGCTGGTCCGGCCGCGATTGCTACTGAATTTGCTTGTATGCGCTGGGTTTAGCATTTCGGGAATGATTCTCGTCCACGCTTTATAGTCGCTCGCTCGGCAGGACTGGAGGTGAAGAGTGGTGACAGAATCGACGGCCGGAGTGGATAGGATATCAAAGAGGCTGGTGATATCAATTGGGGTACCTGTCTTCAGACATAATTTTACCAGTTGAGGTTTTGAACGTTTTATGAAATCGGCGAGAGAAGAGAGGTTTGCGTCACTCAGGACGTTCAGAGTGTGCAAGGAAGGCGCGTCGAGGAAAGGCAGCAGCAAGGCAGCCTTGCCGCCTACCACCGTTAAGACTGTAAGTCGAGGAAGTGTGCAAGTATGGATGGGGAGAGACGCCAAAAGTTCCATGAAGGACTTCATGCTTACCCAGACGATGTCATCCTCCAAGTCAGGGATGTCCATCTCAAGATGCAGCTGGTGATCGTGGGTTGTGGACACCGTGAGTTCATTTATTAGATCACCGTCCCATCTCACGACACCCCACAAGTTGGTGACCCACTGACCATTCAGTCGGCCGCCCGAGAACAATTCGGGCAAACCCAGAATCGTGAGCAGGCTGTGGGGACGGAGGTGGCGAACAGAAAGTTTTTGGAGCAAGGGCGTTCGTCCTCGTACCTGGCCCAATACTCGCGAAAGAAGTGACTTGAGATAACCAACGAAAAGTCTTCGATTTTCAGAAAACCAAAGCTCGAGTGCTTTCCAGCGCATGGAATGCGCAAATATGAGGCTGAACAATGCATCGGGCGCTGGGTTGACCCCTTCCCACCACCGTACGCCACGTTCGAAGCGGATACACAAGGAAATTGGTCGATTTTTGGACAGTGTCAGCAAGTCCCTCAGGACTGATATTTGTCCATTTATTCTCATGGACAGCTTGATGGTTGTCCATAACACTGGTGAATCCCGCGCGATTGCCCTCCATTTCCGACAAACACTGATGAGAACGAGCGCCGGGACGGCGCGGCCGCATCCAGGGTGCTTGCATTTGCCGAAAATATGGCGACATGGCGTGCAGTATGCCGAGAAGACTTGTATGAGGATCTCGGGAGGGAGAGGGATGCTGGGCTTCTTGGTGCTCTGCAGGAATAGAGTCGCGTCTCTCCTGAAAATCGCCCTCGGCCTCCATTCATTGCTGACGTCCTTGAGCATGTCTGCGACCTTCTGCACGTACTCCATCATCTCCCGTCGCGGTGGTGGCGGCACACCTTTCTTTGTCCAGAACCTGATGTCGAGGCGAACCCGATCTGGTCCCTGCAGCTCTTCCTTCGCCTCCTGGATCTTGCGCTCCAAATCCGCATCATGCGTTGACCAATTCAATCTCATTCTCTTTGTGACGATATAGTTAAGGTCGGCGGCTTCCAGGGGCTCGCTCATGGCCGTCCCTCGAACGTTCGCGGTCCGCACGGGTAAGCGGACAACAAGTGCTGACCGTGACATCCAGCGATTTATGTAGGTGCGTTCGTTATGAATCGTTTCGGGCGTCTCCACAAGCTCTGCGTGAGGTGAGGAAGGCGATATTTCGGAGTGAAGAGGGCTATGGCGATGAAGGTAGAACGTAAGATAGGCCAAGGGAAAATAAGCGCCCAAGCTGTTATCGATATCGGATATCGAACGTTGATCTATGATGTCGGTGACGCAGGTGTTCCCGGCCCGCGTGCATCTGCCTAATGGTATCTGACCCTAGATATAGTCTGGACGGGGTGCTCCCAAGGAGATTGAGAGACGGCGCTGGGTAAGTTGCTGTTGCCCCATACGGTAGTCATTGGTCCTCTCCCGGGACACTAAATATGCGCTAGGTGATGTTCGCCGACGGGGGATCGATGACCAGCACCACCATTGAAAGCCCGAGGTGCAGTGCACCGTCAAGGATATCGAGGTTCGTGCACTCGAAGTGCGAATGCCGAACGTTCGCTAGCTGGGCCCGCGCAAGTTTAAGCCGGGAGCCCGCCAGCAAGGTCGTGGTCGGCGTGAATATCATAAGAAGCGCACGCCCGCCCTGTGCGTCCTGCACGGTTCGTGTAGCCGCCCGGACCGCCAGTATGCAAGCGACGGATCGTAGCGGGGCGAGAGAAGGGCGGGGATGCGCCTAACGAAGTGGGAATATAAATAGAATCAACAATCCAGTGCCATTCGTGAGTGGTTCTTGCTTCTCCACGAAGACCACATGCCCCTTTGTCGAGCGGGGTGCACCGAACGAGGTGCCAGTGAATCGCATGGGACGGTGATGCGATTCGTTTCAAAATCATGGATGAATCCACCTTTAATGGAGGGTTTTACTTCTGTGTTGTCACTCAAAAGTAGACACCATCACCAGTCCCATAAAGCATGTGGGCCCACATCCATTCCCATTCCCATCGTCCTTCTCCACTCACCGTCATATGCCCCAACACAAGATATTCCTGGCTTCTTCAGAACGCCCGCTCCATCCTGGACCATGAAGTTCGAATTCTAAAGAAAGACCCGTGGTGCGAGGATAATTAGGCGGTTATACGTTCCTCGCGCTTACACCCGCCTGCGAAGCTACCCAAGCCTTTCGTTGAACAAGGTCTCCAAAAGCCCGGCCCGCTATAAAAGGCATGGCAATGGTATAAAATCTCGGAGGTTCGGCGCATTATATTCTGTGATGGTGAACGCAATGTGGAACCTCAACGTCGGACGCGTAATTCTCGCTCTTCTCACGACGGCGACAGCCGCGGCCGCGGTGACGGTGACGGTCAGCGCTACTGCGAGCCATGCTATCCCTACTACATTGTGTGAGTGCTCCTTCGGCTTGGGCGGGTGGATATTTGGCTGAGGATCGGTGGGATGTAGGGGGTCAAATGTACGAAGATATCAGTGTGAGTTTTGTTCCTCTTGGGAGTTCGTCAGCGCCTAACGCCTCTTTAGTTTGTACGTAACAGCATATCAGCTCCTGGCGCTTACTGATTATCCATACGCTGGATAGAGTGGAGATGGAGGGTTGTACGCTGAACGTGAGTACTCAATCCGGGCTTCCCCTTCAGGCTTCCCCTTGAGGACTCCTGCTTACCATAAAAACTGTAATAAATAGTCCTCCGTAACCGCGCCTTCCAGAGGGTTACTCCAGGTACTCCCTGAAGTTGTCGCTGCACGGAAGTCAACCATATTGAGCAAGCACCGCGTTGTTCATAGGAACCGTCGCCTCCCTCGTCGGCTGGCAAGCAGTTAATGGCGCCTCCATTGCCGTCGTCGCCGAATCCGAACCCGTCTCAAATGCCTTACCCAACGCGCTCCGTCTCACGGTCCCAGCTGGAAGTACTGCGCAGGTGGGGGTGGCGAACACAGGGTATTTCGGTGCGTGTCGTCCTACCTCCCCTTCTTCTCTATCAATTTAAGCGCCCGTGCCCGGCCTTACCCCATGATATCTCCCAACTCCAGGCATCAAAGTGACCGCAGACACGACATACAAAGCTTCCTTCCACTACCGCTTCCCCTCGTCCACCTCTTCGGGCTCGCTCAGCGCGACACTCTCCCTCCAGTCCACTGCTGGCCGCGTCTTCGGCTCCACCTCTGTCTCCCTCTCTCGTTCCACCTCCTGGGCGCGCGTGGCAGCGGATCTCACCGCCACGGAGAGCGCGGGAGACACGAGTAATTTGTTCGTGATCAGTGTAGATGGCGCGGAGGCGGCTGGGGAGACGGTCAGTCTGGCGATGCTCTCGCTGTTCCCGCCGACGTTTAGGGGAAGGGAGAATGGACTGAGGATTGATTTGGCTGAGGTACGTCGATGTCCGCGGTTGTGGTTGCAAAGGAATTACTTACACAGCACGATGGTGTTTCGGATCACATAGGCGCTGGAAGAGATGGGCCCTGCATTCTTCCGCTTCCCTGGGGGCAACAACCTCGAGGGCCAGACGGTCGACAGACGGTGGCAGTGGAATGCGACGGTGCGTCTGAGTCTTTTTACCATTCTCATGCATTTGGGATCTGATAGAAACTTTTTTCTGTATACTTAGGTTGGACCTTTGGTAGACAGGCCTGGCCGTCAGGGAGACTGGAGCTACATTAACACCGAGTGCGCGCCTTCCCTTCCCTTCACGCGTCATTAAATTAATGCGATGAAAATCAAAGCGGCCTCGGTCTCCTCGAATATCTCGAATGGTGCGAGGACCTGAACATGATTCCGATCATGGGAATCTGGGCAGGTGCGCTAGTCTCCGACCCCTCTTTGCCAAAGCCCTCCTAAGAGCAGGCGTGGGTGAACAAAAGGATACGCCCTGGGCGGAACGAGTGTCCCACAGAGCCAACTTGGGCCGTACATTCAGCAAGCGGCGGACCAGATCAACTTCGTTATTGGGGACCCGGCGACGAGCGAGGCTGGTGGGTCGCCCTTCTACTTTCCTTGAAGACATGGTGCTGATATTGTGGTGATAGCTGCGCTGAGAGCGAGGCTAGGCAGGCCTGAGCCGTTCGCGCTCGAGTATGTCGAAGTTGGGAATGAGGTATGTTTGTTATGGCCCAAAAAGCTTTTCGAGCTACACGGCTAATCGATCACGATGACACAGGACTTCATCGGCTCCGCCCCCGGCACGTACGCATCCTCATATCCTCTTTAAACCCGCCCGTCCGGCCAACCCGTTTATTTCAGGTACACATACCGCTGGCGCGACATTGTGACAGCACTACAGGCTCAATTTCCTGACATCCGTGCGTCATACAATCCTTCAAGCGGTGTTCGTTCTGCTGATTCCACCGACATGACACATTGATAGACTTCATCGCCAGCACCATCCCCTGGAACCCCGTCCTCACTCCCGTCCCAACGCATTACGACGTGCACGTTTACCAGACACCCAGTAAGTCTTATTCTGAGCTACGACATTCATCCGACCCTCCTGACGTGAATCGTGATGATGCGAATGAATAGCCTGGTTTGCCCAGAACTCTTTCTTCTACGACGACTTCCAGGTCAGCCTCCCTCTCTCCCCACTTTGCCCCTGCTGATGTGTACGTATGTGCGCCTGACAGCGTAACGGGACGCTCTACTTCGAGGTAAATATACTAACATGCCCATCTCTGTCCCAATCTCGATCACTGCGCCACAAATGACTGATCGGTGCAATGACTTTCCTGATAGGGCGAATATGCAGCGATCTCGACCAACCCGAACAACATCTTCGGGTCGCCTGCGCAAGGGCGGCTGGTCTACCCGACTATGCAGAGTAAGCGCGAATTGCTTCCCGTGATGGTTTATTAATAATGGGTGTGGATCTTGTCTAGGTGCTGCTGGCGAGGCTGCTTTCATGACTGGGTTGGAAAGGAACAGTGATATCGTGTAGGTGAAGATTATTCACCAGGAAGGGCGGTGAGCTGATTCTTGACAGATAGGTTCGCTGCGGCGTATGCCCCTCTTATTGGCGTGAGTACCATTCGCCGTTTCGTTCAAATAAATAGAACCGGACTGATCATGATGTTCTCCCTACTAGCATGCGACGAATAACCAGTGGGTTCGTATTTGCACGCTGCTGAATAAAGATAAAATTATTGCTTAAGCAAATTTTAGACACCGAATCTCCTCGCCTTCGAGTACGGCCTCAGGGTATTTCTCAGGATGAACTTGACCTCACATTGACAATCATTTAGCGCCGGCCAAGTCTACAAATCGACGAGTTTCTACGTTCAAAAGGTAATTTGTCATTTTTCATGGCGCAGCGATTCCTATCCTCATGCCTCTCTCAAGTTCTTCAGTCATAACCGCGGTGATGAATACATCCCCAGCACCCTGCCTGCAAGGACCGGGACCCTCTACTGGAGTGTCGTCCGAAAAACCTCAACCAGCGAAATCATCATCAAGGTGCCCAATACTCTTTCGTCCATCCTTTCATCTGCACAGCCTAACTCCATCAATAAAGGTGATTAACACAGCTGCAACCGTCGCCCCGGTGACCTTCGAGCTGCCCTTCGCCAACGTCGCCTCGACCGGAACCGCTGAGGTCCTGACGGGAGGCGGCACGACGAGCAACACGCCGAGCAGCCCGAATGCCATCGTCCCCGTCACGAGCACGATCGCAACTGGGCAGACGTTCGACTATAACGCTCCGCCTGTTAGTGTTAGCGTTCTCACTTTCGTTGCGCCGTGACCCGGTGAGTTCGGGCTGTGGAATAGGTGAACAAAAGGCTACGGCGTAATTCGTGAATGCAGGAAAAATGTACAATTTGTTTGGACATTTGAATTTTGAGCTTTACATTTTAAAGCATCCGTTAAGGCATTGAAGTTGGATAGAGTACACACACATACACTCGGGCGATGAACACTTCTAGTTGTTCCCCAACCTTCTCCCCTGCCCCCAACTATGTCCCGTCTCCCCTCCTCCCCTTCCTTCCCCCGCCCTCACCCTCGGCGCCGTAACATGAATCCCACTCCTCGCCAACCCCTCCGCCGCCCCACACGCGCTCTCGGGCCCGTCTCCCCCATCAACCTCCTCAGCCACTCCGGTGCGCGCGCCCTCTGGGCCAACACCCCCTGCGAGCCCAAGCCCCCACCCCAGACGCCCCACCACCACCCGTGGCCGACGATCGCGCCCGCGACGGACAGCGCGGCGGCCTGCGGTCCCGCGAGGAGGAGATCGAACCCGATGAGGACGTATGGGTAATACGCGATGGGGATGGTGAGCAGGCCCATGATTGAGGTGGTGGTTCCCGGGGGGGCGAGGGCGGCGTAGAGGTAGACGAGGTTGACGAGGAAGGCGCGGGTGAAGATGACGGGGCGGAGTGGCCAGGTGATGCCCTGTAAGCGTGAGGCGCGTGAGGGGGTGGTTGGGATAGAAGAGGGCTACGTACGACAATGGCGGCGGAGGACCAGAGAAGCTGCCAGGCGAGGTCGGACGAGCGGTGCGCGTACGACCGGGACTCGAGGTCGTTCGCTGTCTGGCTATGCAGCAAGGCGGCTTCGTTAGAAAGTACTACTCTGCGCTCGTGCACAGAACACTCACTATAGCATGACCAGTTCAAAGATATACTGCAAACCCCCACCTGCCAAACAACTCCGCGTCAGCACCCATCACCCTCACCTCTTCCAAATACCACAAAAAGCATGCTTACTCCCAAGGAAGAACGACGAGTACAGCCTCCAAAGCTACATACACCCAACGCCCACCCAACATCAGCATCAACACCACACACAAACCCAACTCGATGAGAAACACGCACCTGCAGTTTCCTGCTGAACACCAGCTCCGGGCTGAAGAGCACATGATACGGGTTCACGAACTTGAGGATCGCCCCGACGGTCACTGCCAGCGAGGATCCGACGAGGACGCGGGTGACGGGTGGGATTTTGCGGATCTCGTCCATGGTTTTTGAAAGGGTGTTTGTTAGGCGGGAGGTTCGGAGGTTTGGGAGGAGGATGCGTAAGCTTAAGCAGAGGATGGTGGATGGTATGACTATGCAAGTGGCGTGCGGAAAGTTATAGGCGCATGAGTTGGAGGTAGAGGAGAGGTTTGAGCTTAACTTGAAGTACATCGGAGACCACGTTCGACATGACGTGTTTCAATTTGATCGGGCCGAGCGTATAAGTTGATTAGATTAGATTAGATCCTGGCGTTCTACTTTCCTTCTTCGAGGTACACCGTAGGGGGTTGATTGTGCAAGGGTAATTTACGGGATTCACTCTCCGGTATACAAGGTACGAGACTATACTGACCCAAGGACAAGAAGGTCGGTTGACAGAAGGGTGTATTGATGTATTTGAGCACTCGGATAGTAAAGACGGGTTCCGTTCTAGTTTCGGCAAAACGGTTGCTCGAAATAGGAATCGTTTTCAAACTCATGGGCGGAACCCTGTGGTCGTAATACAGTGTTTTCAGTTCCTTTCCCAGTCAAATACGAGCGTGAAGCCAGTCTATGGTGTTCCAAGATAGTACCCTATGTAATAATGCATACGGACGAGCGATTCGATGCAATGTGAATGGCACAGAACCTAGTCATCTCCCACTGCCGGACCTGCTTAGGCGCCCTCGTGACCTCGTACTTCCACTCATCAGGCCCAGGGTATGGCGACTCCGAAAACAATAGGGTCAGTCGGTACTTGTCCTTATGTGCCTTTGGCGCATCGGTGTATCGTTCTTCGTGCCATTGGGTGATGAACTCTCCCGTTTTGAGCGTCAGAGTCAAGGTGCGTTTCTGAAACGCACTGTCAAAAAGCACGCCGTCGTTCATCATCGTCGAGAGCTCTCTCGTCACTTCGAGGAGGCGGGGTATGTGCGCCTTTGTGATCCTGAATTCGATGGGGATCTCGGCGACGACGATTGTTTCGCTTGGTGCTGCTGGTGAGAGAAAGGCGCGTGGTGCAGGCTCGACCAGCGCTGCTTGCTGGACCTTCTCCTCTGCTTGTGAGGGGTTCACGTAGCTCCATTCTATGGATGCAGAAATCCAAATACGAAAGTCAGCTTTCGACACTATCTGAAAAGGACATCGTGAGGTCTTCCATTGGCGCGAGAAATCTCAGAGCATACCTCTCCCGTCCCGTCTTCATGAAAAGTGATCTGATGCTCTTCCATCGTGTCCCACCACCATGTTCGACAGAGCGCCTGGTGAATTGTGGCGGTCATTGGGAAAGAGTCAAGGTCGGAAATGATGGCACTGATTCTCTGTTGGTGCAAAAGCTGTGTCGGTGCTCCGCCAAATCTAGAAGGACCCACAGACCGCTGCTGATGTTTCCATACAGAAGCACTGCATTTCGCATGTAGTGGACCTTTCATGATGGAAGAGCCCACAAATGTGAGTAAATGAGTTCCTTCCTATGTAGTCGAAGACTATGGAACTTGGTTACGATCCAACATATGTCGCGCCCATCACTGTCGCACAACACGCACACAAGCCGCCTGTCACGGATATTCTCTCCCAACGCAATTGGACGGCCTCCGCTATGCACAACGGTACCTCTAAGCAGGTGCTAAGGAAAGATGTAACTCGTGAGGACGCCTCGCGTTCGCTGCATGGTTCGGTACCCACCGAGGCACCCACCAAGGCGCCCACTGTAGAAGGAGATCAAATAAAAACACCAATGAAAGTCCCAATTTCTCACTCCGTTCGCCTGGTGCATTCTCATTAGGGTCTTGTGGCTGGTCCCAAGTTCCTCTACTTCATTTCACGTCGCGACCCTCAGTCACGCAATGTTGCTGCTGTCCCTTCCTATCTTTCTTACGCTGCTGGCGACTCTTCTCAATAGATCCGTCACTTCATCCCCAATCCACCGTAATCAAACGGGAGACTTAGATACCTCCGAGCTGAATCGGCGCGGTGTTAGCGATCGTCTGCTCATCGGATATCGTCATGTGCCCAAGGTATTTACTCCACTTCTCTTCTCTGGAGCGGTTCTCACGACCCTTCCGTGTTTTCAGGTAGACGTGGACAAATACATCACAGAAGGCAACACTATAAAAGGGGTTCATGGCAATGGGTATCAGATAGGGAGTGGAGCTTACGTGGCAGGTGGGACTCACGATTGGATACCCGGGGAGTATATGTGCCTCGTTTGGGTGGACCGAACAAAGTGGGCGAAATTGAGAAAAATCTGGATCCCTAAATACGATCACACCAAGTCGGACGAGGTATCTGTAGAGCTATGGGACAATCGCGCTCTCATGGACGACTACATCCGACGTACGCTCCCAGGCGCCGACCCAGCACAGACAATTCGGTTCGGACGGATAATGGGCCCTGGGGATATGATTGAGAAGACCCAGCTTGTTATCCCCCCGGCAGTTCAAGGAAGTGTGCTTGGCATCCACGTTCAATGCTCCGAGTCGGCAAAAATCAAGGATGGTGCCCTTACAAAGATCAATTATCGCGACAGGGAATTGATTCAGAAGTGGCAGATACATGGTATATCGCCCGACCTGGAGCAATTTACGAAGAAAGGTGACAGCAGATCTCCCTCACCTTCGAAATCCAGGTCGCGCTCCAGATCGCGTTCTTCTAAATACCCTATTCGCCGAAAGTCTGGTAGCGGTAAACGACCTGTTCGTCACTAGTAATTTGTTATACACATCGTGATTCTGCCTATGCATGCTCCCAATATTTGGGTTTATTATTAGAATTTTCTGGATGAATACGCCCCTTAGTCGCGGACTTTGGATGGAAGAGGAGGAAGTCGTGAAATTGTGACCACCGTAAAGCGTAATGTTGATACCAGATCGGGTAATTCTTATTTCTAACGGCACTGCCGGCCGTTTCCACTGAATGCAAACACCATGGCCCTGGCGGGCACCCCTGGTCACTAGCGCAATTTCTTTCACTTCATTAAACAGACTTGCAGGCAGCACTAGGTGTTATGTTAAGGATGCCTTCATATTTGGAAGCTTTTTTGAACATCCACTGAAATGCACTTTGGGTATAGCATTCGGTTCAAGGAAAAGAAATTAGAATTCAGGGACAAGACATGGCTCCGCTTTCCCTGCACCATAGACAGCTTTGCTAAAATCTGCTAGGATAGGTACCGGGGGCATTCCGAGAACTTTTTGATAACAATTTCGAACAAACGTAGATAGACCTGTGAGATATTATCCCGTCCCACCACTGGTAGGTCTTACTCTCTTCACCTACTCCACGTAGTCATCAGTAACTCTGCATTTCAGATTCTGCGGGTTTCTCAACCTAAAAATCACGCAAAAACGGGCAAAAACAGCGGAAACCGGGGATCCTGGCAACTTAGGTCCCTTTTCCAGGAAACCTGTCGTCGCCGAGATCGCACTAAAACTAGACTCTCACGCTAAAAGGCTACACTAATCCTTACCGGCGGCTCGGCAACCCAGAAACTCGGAATCTGAAATGCAGACTTTGTGTACTGCTTTCGGTACGATCTTCGGAGACTGCCGACTGAGTCCAAAGGTGGGTGATGGCTACGCACAGTCTAGGTCACGATAAGTCCGTAAAGCGGCAGTACGTCGGCAGACTGGCGATCAGCGCGACCAGCTGTCCCTGTCACGGCGTGGGAAGGAAGCAAGCCCCTCCCCGTTGTGAGACGATAACCCCCCTCAACACCAGTTGGATCGGGGTCCAAATGACGCTAGCTATAATATATGTCATGGAATCCTCGGTTGTCGAATTGGGAGTGACAAAAGACAAAGAGTGAAAAACTAGGTGTACACCTTTTGGCCTAGTGGTTCAATCGCGCTGATAGCTGCTTTATCGTGTGAAATCCCACAAAGTCAATGCTCTAAGTCATCGGTTCAATTCCTGAGACCTACAATTTTACCGGTGTTCAGCGTTTGGACCATGCCGGTATACCTACTACTACTACTACTACTACTACTGATGCTACCCGTACTCGTCGTCCAACACATCATTGTTATCTCTTTCATTGCTCCCTACGTCTTTGTCACTCTCTATATCTTTGCCATCATTACGGTCCTCATTACTGCCCTCCTCTTCATCATAGCTGTCGCTGCCTTCATTTTCAAGAAATATCCCAACATCCAGAAGGCGAACAAGAACATGGATCTGCTCCAAGCCTTGCAACGAAACACTGAGAGTAGTAAGACTCAGAACGAGGCTGCTAGCCAGGCTTACTGGCAAGACCGAAAAGACCCATCACACGTAAGCTTGTGAAGGGCTCGCGGTTCAACAAAGCAAGAATCGGAAAGCGCACCTCCAACACCAAACACAACACCAAGCCTCGACCAGATCTCGCGAGGATCCTTCGTGAGCTGCGTGAACTCATCACGGGGGTAAGTGCGACCGACGTGGCCCCGGAGAAGAATCCAAATAGAAGCACAAAGACCACAACCCCTGGCATTCCTCCGCCAGATGACACCACCGGCGCCATGCAGACCACCACGATTCCCATCGCGAGTGAAAGGATGACGGTGAGTGTGGGGTCGGATCGTGCGTTCAAAGTGTTATGAAAAACAAAAGGTCACAAAGGGTCCAGAGCCAGAACGCGAAGCTATTGAATGAAGCCTACAATGAAGATAGCCTACCCAAGGGAACTATATTGGACGAGAAACCTGGAGAACATGTGAACCCTTCAAGAACTCCGCACGGTCAGACAAGTCGTATTATTTAAGCTGGCCCAGCACGCCCAGGCGGGTTCAACGCGGGGGGTGCTTCAGCCTCCTCGAGGCCATGGCCAGCATCGCACTAGTAGAGCTGGGGCGGCGTTGTCGTAGTGCCAATTGTCTGCTGTTATGGATGGATGTCCACGAAGGGCGCAGGACGCAAGGTGGCGCAATGTGGTGCGACCAACAATATCGCTGTGAGCTAGCGCATCTGAGAGCTGACAGTGAGCGAGAGGCAGCGGCCGAGGGTTCGCAGCGTACTTACTGGGCTTGCTAAGTCTCTCCTTGTGCACTGCCCTCCTTCCCACAGCGAGTAGGGAGCACGACTGTGTATGGATGGTACTGTCTTTGAGGCGGGCTGGGCGGCGTGGTAGCAGCGAAGGCAAGGCGAGGCAAGGCGAGGCAGCACAGGCGAAGGCGAGAGGATCGAGTGAGGCTTTCGGTGACGGAGAGACGGACCGAGCGTGGTGTGACAAGGGAGTCCAACCGGGCATGGAGAATGCTACGATTCTTACGAGCGATCCAGGGTATAGAAACGATTTTACTACCATAGTAGGACTCGTAACTCGTTTCCCAACCATAGCTCAGGACGTTAACGAGAGAACCCGAGGTATGTACATAAATAACACACAGCGCTTGAGCTTGGGCGCTAACATCTCTCGGTGAGCAGTTGTGAGCCAAGTTGAATGCAGATGCTATTAATAGATACTTCGGTCTGCGGGACTCCTGACAGAGGAACGGTTATATCTAATTTGCAGATCGTGCGCCGTATAGAGGGTAGAGGGTAGAGGTAGGGATAGAGGTAGGGATAGAGGTGTATACTATCGGCTGCAGTATGTACACTGACCGTCAAACGATTGGTTATAGATCCCCAATGAGAGAATGGGGACAGGGAAAGGGGAAGGGGAAGGGGAGGGAAAGGGGAGGGAAAGGGAAGATGGGGATGGGAAGGAAAACCGTGGACGTCGTGAACGTCGTGAGTCCGCGAATGGATAGTTGGGTGTTGGGAGTGGGGGTGTAATTAAGGGAAAGGGGGGTAGGATCAAGCAGCGCGGGGGTGTTATCTCGGATTCGGATTCGTTCGAAGATCGAGGAATGGAAGGGAAGTAGGGATGAGGAGATCGTCACGGGAAATAGATGGGCGAGGAACTCGAAAGCAGGATAATGGGATAGCAATGCAATACGTCGTGTGCGATGGGCGATGGGAGAATATGGGATATGGGATCATGAGAAGGATGGATGGGGTGATGCTCTACAAGTACAATTGCGGATAAATGAATAGTATAGAACTCTGAATAGCCAGAAAACGTCGAGAAAACGGGGTATGTCCGTGTGGGAGCGGAATAGAGTATTATGTGGATAAAGTAGACGTATCGGGTTATCGTGAGATGCAGAGGGGGTTTCGGAGGGATATCGCCGAGCGGAGCTTCCTATAGCCTCCTATGGCGACATTCGCGGTCTCTTAGAACTCACGCTTGAGATTAGGATGTGTCCAGAACCGCGCGAAGGACCACCTGGAGACCTTTATTCAGCCTTTATTCAGCCTTGCGTGAGGCCAGGTGACTGCATTCAGGCGTGAGGGAAGGTCACTGGAGCTCGAGTCGATAGGGTGATACGAGCCAAGACCGGAGGAGATAGTAGTGATAGGCTTCTTCGAAGGATCGAAGATCGAAGCGAAGCGTGAAGGTCGGGAGTCGGGAGTCGGGACCCGGCGTCTAGATTTTTGGTCGGTAGATGGTGGACCAAGGGCCTGGTGCCGAAAGAGGACGGGAGGAGAAGAAGCGTGTTGGCTGCTGAGGATGTCGGGGATCGACGACGGGTAGAAGCAAGGGATGGCCGGCTATCGTTGGCGCGTTCGCTGGGCCGGCGCATATCGCGTGCGCCCCCCTCCCACACCCACCCCACTCAACCGCCTCATCCGTTCCATAACACCCCGCGCCAAGAACACCGTCTCGTTCTCCTCCTCGTACTTGGTCAGTCTCTCATCGATGGGCTCGACGATGGCGATGTCGGCGGGGTGCAGGGTGCGGGCGCCGGCGAAGCGGAAGATGGAGATGAACTCGTGCCGGAAGAGCTTGATGTCGAGGGGGGTGAGGGCGGAGACGGGGGTGGATGAGGATACTGGGGGAAGAGGGGGGGTTAGATTGGTGTGGGAGGAGGGGGGAAGGAGGGAGGGAAGGGGACGAACCTTGCACGAGACAAAGCTCGCCCTTGACACGCGCGAACGCGAAGGTGTACCCGCCGGCAGGCTCGCGTTTACCAGACGCGGATGCTGTTCCAGTTCCGATGGACGGCTGCGCGTGCGGGACCGAGGGCGTTTGGTGCGGGGGAGGGCAAGGGACAGGGGCAGGGGACGCGTAGATGGGGATGGAAGACATGGCGGCTGCGAGGGAGAGCGGCTGCTGGGGTTGCTGCAGGACCTGGGCGGACGCCATAGAGTACCGGCCGTGGAGTTGAGTGGGCAGATCTCTGGACTGTTGAGTCGAGTGGGGTGTCGGCGTGAAGGCTGCGGTGCGAGACAAGAGGCGTAGCGCGTTGAGGCGATAGTATGAGCGCGTGAGAGACAGGTCCGAGGGTAGGCAAAAAGAAAGTGCACTTGGACCAGAGCGTGAGCGTCACCACAGGCGCCTTTATACTCCAATGACATGCTCGGTCCACGAGGGGCTATGACAAAGCGCCAGCGTAGCTATAGGAGGAGCCCTCAGCGTCACAGATTCGAAATGAGATTCCGTACGTGCGAGGCACGCACTTTCCCTCTTGTCCTCTTGCCCTCTTGCCCTCTTGCCCTGGCTGGCTGGCTGGCTGGCTTCCATGCCTAACCCAATCAGTATTCGTCCTGGTGTTCGTCTTCGCGAGAGGGTTCCATTCCGGCGTTAGCCAGGACGAGCTGGGTTTGGAAGTCGGGAAGAAGGGAGGCTGGGGGGTCTGTGGACGATTACGGCACTTGCACATCGGTCGGACGACGCGATTGTGGCAGGGCTTCGGCTTTCCCACCCTCGGCCTCGCTAGCGCTAACTGGGCGGTCTTTCTTCCGAGTCCCTCCCCGAGTCCGTACCTTCCTCCATTCAGAGGGACTCGACTCTCCTGCATAAACTATTCCATACATATTCCATGAGCATCTGGCTTCCTCTTCCTTCGCGCACGCAGCATACCGCCCCCGAGGAATGCTATGAGGTCTGGACGAGCTGCCTGTCAAGTCAACGCGCAGTCCAGAGCGCGCACGCGAGAGCGATTCCGAAGAGGGTGGCCGGTGGCAATTGCAATTGGTGGTATCTTTAGCGCACGCAGGCTGGTGCTGGGTCCAGGCGCGCGACCAGTAAGTAAGTAAGCGCTAGGAAAGCCTCCGCCTTCGGATTCGACGTCTATTTCCCGCTTGTTTCCAGCTCCCTATGAATTCGACGAACAAAAGACCCCGCCGGCGGCTTGAACCGTACCTACTCCCGGTCTCGGGATTTGCTCTTCGAATTCCTCACTCCAGCGGCCAACCTCATTCGGCCGTGGCGTTTCATGCAACTTCGAATGACCAAGTAACGTACACGCCGAAGAAAGCAAGGTTTCCGAGACTCCTCCTCCCCCTCGGAACCAGGTCCGCCCGCCCACCCTGCACATGGTGTGCAGTGAAATCGTGCAACGCAAGTTAACGAAGACTGGTGCGACTGGGGACTCTGACTGGCGTTGTAAAATCCCGAAGGTCTCTCTGGTTACAACATGTCGTTAAGTATGGCGACCTGTTCCTGTTCCTGTCTTTGTGCGTTGTGCGTTGTGCGTGCTAGCCTCGAGGATGTGCTATCACCTTGGACTATCAACATTTCAATTATCCAGCCGTTATCCGCCCATTATCTGTCGTGATTTCATGAAACACCAGCAGCTTTCAGCGGTCAAACGTCCACTCTCCTCCCCTTGTATTTTGGACAGCAGGCTTCTCGTAAATCAACGCCAATATCGATGATCACCGAAACACCCAAAAAACAGCCTTCTATCCATGGGCGTGATCATCACTGGCGGGCAGGTATCGTGTTTCTTTCATCTTTCATCGACATCTTCCACCTCCTGCGCATTACTTACGTTGCCTCTACCCCTCCCTCTGACCCTCCCTCTACCCCTCCTCTACCTCTTGA
>CACVBS010000068.1:661011-805418 GCA_902728275.1 Cyclocybe aegerita
GCACCTAAGCTTTAAGAAGACATATGATTACCTTCGTGAGTATGTCTGGTGGAAGACCATGTCTCCTGACATTGAGAAGTATTGTGAAACTTGCAGGACTTGCAAGCACAGTAAAGATAATAATCACAAACCATATGGCCTGCTCAACCCGTTAGACATTCCTGGGCAACCCTGGGACTCGATCGGTATTGATTTTGTAGGACCGCTTCCGGAATCATCCAATCGCGATGGAAGTTTCGACTCGATCACTGTCATCATTGATCTATTTTCTGGATTAGTTCATCTCGTACCCTCGAGGACGACTTACACTGCAAAGGACATTGCTGAATTAATATTCTCAGAGGTCTACAAACACCATGGACTGCCAAGATCTATTGTAAGCGACCGTGACACGTTGTTCACTAGTCATTTCTGGGAAGAGTTGCACAAATTGATCGGAACGAAGCTCAACATGTCGAGCGCCTATCATCCAGAGTCGGACGGCGCTACTGAGCGTGCGAACAAAACCGTCACCCAGATGATTCGCCATTGTATCGGGCAAACTCAGAAGGACTGGGTGCAGAAATTACCTGCTATTGAATTTGCCATCAATTCGGCTCGCTCGGAGAGTACGGGCTTCGCACCATTTTTCCTTAACATGGGAAGAATGCCACGTTCGTTCATTTGGGACTCAAACAAGCCATCCGAATTCCCCGGTGTAGAGCAAAGCGCATGAAGACCGCCGCCATAATGCGAGCACATGATTCAATAATAGCGGCTCGCGTGAAATCAGTTCGTAATGCTAATAGAAAGCGGATCGTCACTCCGTTCAAATTAAATGATTATGTCTACATTTCTAATCTACCCAAGGGCTTGAGTCGGAAACTCGCTCCTCGGTTTATCGGGCCATACCTCATTACTGAGGATTTCGGAAATAATTCTTTTCGGATTAAACTTCCGCCTAGTCTCAGAAAGCGAGGGGTCCACGATGTCTTCCATTCCTCGTTACTTAGAATCCACATTCCGAATGATGACCGGTTGTTTCCGGGTCGTCTGGACACTCAAGTCTTCGATCTCGAAGACTTGGAGGGCGAATGGGCAGTAGAAAAAATTATATCTCATAAAAATGAAGGTCAAAATGCGATTTTTGAAGTCCTGTGGAAATCCGGAGACAAAACTTGGCTACCATACAGTCAAGTAAGCCATTTAATTGAGCTTCAACAGTACCTCGAAGCAAAGGGGGCAAAGAATATTTCAGAACTTTCTAGAGGTCTGGGCACAATAGATAACAATGATCCTCAAATTTTCGTTGGATCAATGGCACTGACGTCAGATTTTGAGAGTTCGATGACACGATGTCATGATGTTGAACAGGCGCCCATGTGCTTGGTCGTCTATCTATATATTGGGCTCGTGTTACTCGTCCTGTGCAAACACTCACATAGAATGTCTATCAACACCGAATCCTCTGCTTCTCAGATCGCTCCCGCTCAAGTTACGGAATCCATGGGCAATCTATCGATCAACGGAGCGCCTGACACCGCCGACACAAACACCAACGTGTCCACCCCCAACTATAACCCCATGTTTGGCCAGGCTTCCCTCACGGACCATCTCGATGGTTCTGCACACAACCCCATCACCGAGCACCCATCTGTTGGGCAACCTCCCGTCGTCCAGGGCATTGTCCGCCCCGTCGACTTCCGTGGGAATCTCATCCCACTCTTCGTTCCCGTCGCCGGTTTCGCCTACATCACACGTCTCGACGACTTCCACTTCGGTATACTCGACCCCGACACCGGCAAGACGTTCTCCATCCACGCCGCCACTCTCAAAGCGTTCATCAGCTTTGCGTACAAGGCAGTCTCCATTCCGGAGATACCGGCCCAACCCCTTTTCGAGCCGCTCGGCTATCGCGAGTTCGTCCGCCTCCTCCATCGCGACCCCGTCCAACCAAATCGCCTCACGGTTGTCGACATCAACGGTCAGGTCGTGTCACCCCCATCAGCTGCATTGTTTCCTATTCGAGTTGATTTTCCTAACGACAAGTATCTCGAGGAAGCACTCAAGGTCCGTCGGTCTTTCGGAGGACCAAAGCGCGTGACTCAGGTCAATGACATCATTCTTAACTCGGCCTCGAACAACGCCAGGAACCACCACAACGATGGGAAGGGAAAAAGGAAAGGAAAGTCACACAACAAGGACTTCGGTAATTTCTTCCTTCCTCTAGCTTAGAAATTGTTTCACAATTCCTGGAGGGCGTATGGAACGGATTAGGATTACATAAGTATCTACACCAGATAACTGATAAGATAACCAATACAGTATATAAGGACGTAGGTAGATCGTAGAGTAGTCAGTCTTGAATACATCGTCTTACTCTGTCTTTGAGGCTCTCGTGTGCCGGGACTCGCTTATCTCAGCGCCCCGTCACAGATTGTGACGGCACATGAGTTGTCACAATCTTCAAGTTCCTATTGAAACTTGATTGAAACCCTAGAACTCTTCCTCGACGAGACCTTTAATTGTGCCAACGGTTTAGCCACACAATTCGCCTCTGTTACTAAACCTCGACTATGAAATTGATCAGGACAATGTAGGACATTCTTCGTCAGATTTGCGCCCTCACGGTCATTGACAGGACCGAAAAATAGTGACGCTCCCGCTCTCAGTGCAGAGGGACCCTTATTCGTGTAACACATGAGAGGACATAGTAACTACACAGTAACCCTTTAAATATGACATACTTACTGTTTGTCTTCAGCGAAAGCGTTGTCTAGGGACACGAGAGTGTACGAGTGGAAGGGAGAGGCTCTAGGGGAAGGATACTTTGTTCGATTCCTACCGTGGCTCGTTCAGGAGAGGCTGTATATGCAGTTCTATCGTAACCCGTGTTCACGCGAGAGACGAGAACGGCCGTCATAGCAATGCTTCTCGTAAGGTTCTGGCATTCGGATTTCGAGCTGGGCCATGCCAGAAGAATCAAAAGGACGTAAGAACGTACGACGGTGACTAAGAGAGCGTTTTATGAACTGTAGAGTATACACTCGAGGGAATCGGTGCTCGGCAATGCGCAGGATGGTCCAGGATAGTTCAGGTCAGGAAAAAGTCAGCAGAGGAATGGCAACGCAGTGATTAGCGCTATTTTCCCAGACGAATCGAGTGAAATTTCCTAGGATTGCCCTAAGTCAACATGCGACGATTCGATGCGAATATGTCTTGTACGAGGCCAGAAGATGCAGAGGTAACACCCGGAGTGGACGGAAGGGAGAAAGTCCTAGGATTAGACCAAAGATCATAAACGCGAGAGGGGCTCACAGTGCACTGAAAGAAGCAACCGCCGTCCCATCCCAGCGCAAAGGATTCCCTAGTTTCCTTCTTCTTTCGTCCGTAATGACGATATCAGCAGCATGGGAGACAGACCGATCTGGATGTTAAGATCCCCTAAGATATATAAAAACCAAACTGCAATAGGGCACGCATATGAGATGATCGCCGATGGACGAGGATTGATGTCAGGATAAGGACCGATAGCAGACGATGAGAAAGCTCGCGAGAAAGTCCATTTTCGAAAGAGGAGCGCCGGAGACTTCAGAAAGTCGATTTTACATGCTGGGGGACGAACAAAACACAATGGGGTGTCAGTTTATGTCCAGCCCAAGCTCCAGCGCTCCTGCTTCGGCTCGAGAGGGTACGGGATGTCTTTAAAGAGTTGTTGTAAGACCAGAGCAGACTAGAGTAACCTACAACTTCTTGCTCGAGATAGTACCTTGGCAAATGGCGCAACATGGCCGTCAAAGGATGGAGAAAGAGAACGAGTGAGGGCGGGGTTTCACGCCTGCATGGAGTCTCCTATCTTATCCTGGTCAAGAATTGTGATACCACCGCCGATAGAGTAGCGACGAATCTGAGTTATCTCGGTCTTGTGGGATGCGTACGAGTGAAACGGTGGCGAGAGAGCGAGGGTACGTACATCGAACGTGCAATGGCCATGAGCGGAAGGGAGATAATGCGCAGAATGGGAGGCCGGCGGCAGGAGCAGAGTGCCACAGATGGGAAAAGACAGCATCGTGGTGGACGAAGGACAGCGGGAGAGAGGTTCGTTGATATCCAGACTTCGAAGGATGGATGGAAAGAGAGAAAGAGGAGAGAGAGGGCAGGGATTCCGCACCCACATCCCCTGGAAGAAGGGATGAAGAACGATGCTACTTTTCACGAAGATGAGCGGCTCATGCTCGCCACCATGATCATCGCGCAGCAACGTAACATGTGCGTGGAAAACGCGAATGCCTCTGGAGGTGCGGAGGATGTGAAGGGTGAGCGAGCCGTTTATCTTCCGGAAAGGGGACTCGTGGCGGGGATAGACCGATCATGAACGAGAGTGTTGATACGAGAGAATCGAGAAAGTGGGTCGTTAAAGGCGAACATGTGGAGGACGTACTTCCTTTTCTATCCAACAAGTCCTACCTCCGAGCCCTCGATTGAGATGGTCGGGCGTGGTGAATCGACCTTGCGAGATCCGAGCGATCTCCTGGATAGTGGCAAGATGGAACTAGGGGGGCGTGAGTGGGTGGACAGGGGAGGAGAGGCAACACAGATGGGTGAGGATGCATCGATATCAGAGAGCCTGAGGATAGACTGAGGGTGGACTGTGGAGGTGCACGTGGAAGACGTGGACAGACAGGTTACAGAACACAGTGGTCAATGAGGTGACCCAGTGAGGACGTGTTCACGTTCACAGGCCGGGAGATCCCACGGATAAGATAGGTCTTTCATCTAATCGGATCTGCAGGGCTAATGCCAATTCAATTGCCGACGTTTTGACAGAACACTCTCGTTTGCAAGCTCGAAATGGGTCATTTGGCGTATGATTTGACTGATAAATTGAGAGAGATTAGCGAATCGGCAGTGCAGGCGCGCTTACTCGAGCTTGGGCAATCAAGCACTTCTTGTTAAGCTGCTAGTGGGTACGTGCCATCTAGCTCAGATCGTCTTCTTGTCAACTTCTAAGCTTCAGTTACTCAATCTGTGCAGAGACCCATATTTATTACGCCCACGGGTAGCCAATTGAATACAAGGAAATGAATTACATGAGGGGCACGAGGAGCTTGAACGCGCCCGAATCTAACAGTTTATTTTCAGCCGATAAACGCGTCAATGGTTTTAGCTCTTCGAGATGGCTCTAGATTTCAAAAAATGAGATACGGTTTCGCCGAAGGACGGCCTGCGAGAGTGCGACCGGCCATGGACGATTTCCCTGAAATATTTCACGAGACCTCACATCACAATGTTGGCCTGACTCTGAGAGCTTCGAGCGAGATCATATTCCCGACACGGCGCGTCGTTGATCGTCCTGATCGTGCACACACAAGGTGTGCAACCCCCACCAGAGTATTTCTACGTGGAAAGACCTCAAGGGCGTACTTGGATTGTCGGACGGCCAGATGTCTATCGCTGAAGCCACACGGATGGGTGAACGTACGTCGTAGAGCAAACAAAAGTAGAACCAAGACTCACGATAGGAATCGCAAATTACGCACTCGCCTAAGCGCACGCCTTTGGCACAGAGAGATATTTCGTTTAATTCTACCCTGAAATTTTTCGGGAGAGGAGGTGTTTAGCGTCCTATCGACGTGTGCGTTAGCGCAAGAGAAGAATAGCTGCCATACGCACATAGCGGCTCTAATCCATGACTTCGCGTGCATAGTTCTACTGGAATGTGAATGTACCCCAGTCACCTGCGTCCTAATTCAGAGGGCCATGGCCCAACAGGACAGTGGAAAGAGCGAGAACAGGAAGATTTATGGAGTTCAAACACGGTAAGCAATCAATATTTCAATCCTGAATCGGAGATGCTCAAGACGGTGCTCGCTTTCCTCAAGATGGCGTATTCGCGGGGAGAGACGCGGTAAGGCAATAAATGCTACCGCTTTTCCAAGCGAATCGTAGTAGAACGGAGACCGTCCTGAGCGAGTATGTTAATAATTGATGCCATGATATCGTCTAGAAGATGCAGCAGTGACACCGCGAATGGAAGGAAGGAAGAAGGTACTGTGGCTGATCATACACCAAACGCGCAAGGGAGACTCGCGTTGCAGTAGCAGACGCAAACGCGGTCCTCATCCCAGCGCGATGGATTCCCCAGTTCCCTTCTTCGTTCGTCCGTGACCGTGGAAGATATCACCAGGGCGAGAGCCGATTCTATTTCGAAATTGGACCTTGTAGGATATGCGAGAAACAGGCTACAACAGGTACAGATATGAGATGAACGTCGATGGAGGAAGACCGATATCAGAGAAATACGGATGGGGCAAGAGAAAGCTCGCGAGGAGGCCCTTTCCGAAAGGGGAGCGATGGAGGCGACTCAATCTCGAGTTTACACGCTGGAAGACCGAAAAGGCACAATGGACTATCGGTTTGACTCGTGCGTGAGCTGTTCGAGGCTCCATCGCTCCTGCTTCGACTCGAAAGGGTGCGGAACGCCCTTGAAGAGCTGTGATGAGGTCAGAACAGACAAGACTAGTCCTCGAGATAACGTGTCGGCGAAACATGGGCGCGGAAAGTTGAAGAAAGAGAGCGAGAGATGGCTAGGTCCATGAACACGCAGCGCCTTGAGGGGCGGGTTTGGTCTTTCGTCGAGATGAGGGGCTTGACATAGCTTCACTCAATGATCGCACAGCATCGCGCACGGGCACAGACGGCGCCGATGGAACGATGGTGTGTGAAGATAAGTGCGTAAATCGGAAACCCCTCATCATTCGGATAGATGAAGCTCGAGGTAGATGGACCGCTTGACGATCGATTCGCACAGATCAAGGGAAAGATAATCGTAGGATAATCTCTCTCTCAGGAGATGGACGTACCGAGATCTGAGAACTCTCGTTCTTAGGGGATGCGTGCGGGTTGAACGGCAGCAAAAGAGCGATGGTGTGCTCATCGAAAGTGCGACAGCCGTGGCCAGAACGGAGATATTGAGCCTAATGGGTAGGCGAAACTGGGAGTGTGGATCGATCTCGACCTTCCGCGCAGAGTAGACGAGGAGCTCCACTTTGCACATTGGACATCGCGCATCGCGCGACGATGGTCAGGCAAATGTGCACATACTATAGATGTAGGTTCACCATCGACGCCCGAGAACGGCATGGTAAAGGGAGCTCGTCATATCGCACGTGCGGGAAGGGTGGTGAGTGGGAGAGAAGAGACGGCGAAGAGGCGGCGATGAGCGAGAGATCGCTGGCTTAATCAGTGACTGTGGGGGAAAGTGTGATGCTAATGAGAACATACTAGACGTGATTGTCTCCTACGAAAAGCTCCTGTGAGCCTGTGGATGAGATCGATGGGCGAGTTCGGTTGTGATCGGGGGACCAGAGATCCTGGGTGTGGGCACGAAGGAGATTGAGCCGAAGTCGATGAGGTGGGGCCGATGGAAGACAGGCCCAGCGGGCATAGCAGGGAAACAGACAAGGGGCGGGGAAGAGGCGGGTTGACGTCGACATGGTGGTCGGGAGGAACCATCGGTCGGAAGATCCCGAGGAGATAAGCAGGGTGCGGATGCGGTCCGTCCTTCCGTCTCTGGCTTTCCCTCTTTCCTCCTCGTCTCACTCCCTGGCTTTTCTCTAAACACACCCATTGCAGTGTACACCCACTTATCTGACCGCCATCGCCTCGAATATTGGTTTCCTCTGTCTCTCCTACCGACCTGAACAAGCCTCCTTGGAATCAGAGCTCAGATCCGTCGTCTTGTCTTGCCCTCGGGATCTCCCGACGAGATTTATATCCCAACCACGTCGACCCGGCTCTTCAACCCACTCCTATCCTATCATACCTCTCTTCTCGCCGTGGTACTTTACGTCCACGCTCGCTGTCGTCCACTTCACCTCCTCTCCTCTGCACCCCCGCATCGCCAGGCCTCTCCATGGTCTTCTTCCACCAAGGATAGGATACAGCCCTACTCCTGCCAGCACAGCGGTATATCCACAGCTCGCTCGATCATCCCAAGACGAACGAAGAAGGTATCCCGGCCATCCTTCGTGCTGGGACGTGGACTGCAGGCACTTGTTGCGTTGCAAGCCCCTCTCGCGCGTTTCATCTAGCTGAGCCACTACCTTCTTCCAAGTCGGGATGTACCTCGATTTCTAAAATTCAGGGCAGATACTTCGACGAGCCGGATTCGTTGGCACAAAACCTACACTGTGTAAGACGCAATATCTCCGCCTCTGGAAATTTGAAAGCACCCCGCTCGCAGACGCCAACAAGAATATGTAAGTAGGTAATGATTGCGGGCCTGCCCGCACCGTCAGTTCGTTCGAATCATGTTCCCGCACTCGGGTTAGGGTCCGGATGCGGTTCGTTTCTCCGGTCTCCCTTTCCTTTTCGCGTCTTTCTCCAAACTTCGTCCTCGACCACCATGTCGTCCTCGTCAGCTGTGTTCCACTACATACCCGTCTGTCCGCCTCCGCCCATTCCAGATATACACCCGTCTCCTTTGGTGTATCCTCACGCTATGTGTGTCTCCTCTCCTGCTTTCTCCATCCCACTGACGTCTCCCTAGTACTACTACCCTACTGTAATCCCACAGATCACGCCCGATCTTCTCGATCGGCGGCTTGGAGGAACGATTCGTTAGCTATAAACTTTAGTACGTCCACCCCTCGTTCGTCTTTTATCGGCCAACCTTCTCGATCTGCTCGTATCGACGATCTTGTTCATCTCCTATCTCCTCGTCACCCTTCCAGAAGATAAGTGGCTCGCTTATCGGTCATGTTCTTCGCGTCTCCCGTGTCCATGAGCATATTACACGCATATCGCCGCCGCGGCGCGTCAACATCAACTGATTGCAATGGGGTAGCCACTCATCTACACTCGGAGTGACATCGTTCTATCCATCCCTCTGTTTTCTGGTACGAAAAATCCTTGGCTCCTCTCGCTTCCTTTGCGCCCATCGTTCCAAGTCCGAATCTGCACGAACTCCTTTCCGGGTATGACACCTTTTTCCGCACTCGACACCCCCTCTCCGAGCTGTATCCTTCCGAGACCAAGTAGGAGCGACGGAGTTTCGAACAGCTCACGCTGGGGGATCAACCGAAAAACCACTAGGTTTTTCGTAGCTCACCGGCGTGTATGGTTAACTTGAATCCCTGTCGCTCCTCTTTTTGGAGAAAGGGACATCTGCACGAGCTTCCTCATTGTCTACTGGAGTCTTTTTTTCTGATGCGAGTCATTACAACTCTTCCTCCTTCGTGCCCATAATCTCGTGATGGTTTCCTATTCGATTTCACTTCGACTCGCAACCCTCTCCCGTGCCAGTGACACTGTCCATTACGGTCGAACGAAGAAGGTACCTGAGCCGGGCATCCATCGCGCTGCGATAAGGTCCGCGGTTGCTTCCGCTGCACCCCCGGTCCCACTTGCGCTTGCTGTGTTGACCTCGGACATCGATACCTTCTTCCTTCTGTCCGTTCTTGGCCTCCCCTCCGCCTACTGGGGCCATATTCAACAGGCCATTGCGTCAAGCCGCCTTCGCACATCCGCTCAGGACGGTCTCAGTTCTACAACGATTCGTTTGAAAAGGCGGTGGCATTTACTGCCTTCCTCTTCTGCGCTGATCTACTATGTTGAACAAATGGGCTGTCTTGAGCGGACCTGAGCGAGGTGCGTTCTTCGCCGTGCTCGCCGTCCTGTCGATCCATCGCCCTCAGACTCCGCATGCGAGTGCCTAGGACGCATCAAAGTATGTTTATGCACACGAATTCGACGATCAAAACTGCTGTCCACATGTGCATGTACTGGCCGTTCTCTTCTTTCGCGCCAACACGCGTTTGGGTGGGGTAGCAAATACAGCATCTCACAAACGAGCTACGATAGTGGATAGAACAAAGAAAACTCTGCGCCGAAGTGTGCGCCCGCCACCCAACGAAATCACCGTCCTTACGCTCGAATGGAGGGCGGGAAGACCCTTCTGGGTGAACGCTGAACGTTGAACGTTTGTCGATGCAAAGGCCATCGGGAATATATTTCAGAATAATCCATGGCCAGCCATGCCTGCGGGTCGTCCTTCGGTGGGGCCGTACCTCGATTCCTAAAATGCACTGTGTCAGACCCGATAGCCGCGCCTTTGGGGGTTTGAAGGGCACGTCGCCACTGGCCAGCTCTGAGGAGCCTGCCTGTACCATCAGCTCGTTCGCCTCTCAACTAATCAGTCAAATTATACATATTTCACACCCGTTCTTGAACCTCTACCGACCAGAGTGTTTGGATACATAAACCCATAAACCTTTGAACGACCTCGATGAAGTCGGACCGTAGATCCGTTATGTTATCCGCGGGATCTCCCGGTGAACGTTACCCTGCACGAGCCCACCATCTCAACACGTCGCTCTCGTCAGATGCATTCCGCGACCTGTCTACCACCTCTTCCAGCTCTACAAACCACTCTCAACCTCTCTCCTTGTCCTTCGGTGCATCCTTGTCTAATCTGTCCCGCTCGCGTCACCCTAGTTCCAACCTGCCGCTATCAGTTAGATCTCGCGAGATCGGCCGCCCACGCCTGATCGTCTTAATCACCCAGTCGGGGGAATATGTACGTCCGCCACTCGTTCACCCTTCATCACCCAAATTTCTCGATCTACTCGTATCGACAGTCTCATTCATCCCTATCTCCCCGTCACGAGTCACCCTTCCCGAAGATGAGCGGCTCGCTCATCCTTCGTGTCCTTCGCGCCTCCCGCGTTATTTGCATTTTATCGCACGTATACGCCGCTGCGCGATAGGGTTTCCGCAGTATTATGGGCCACTCATCTTCGTGAAAAGGGGCATCTCTCTTTTCAGGTATGTGTGTACCGCACTTACCCTCCTCTCTACTCTGTCTTCCTTTCCTTCCACCCACCCTTCGAAGTCCGAACTCTGAAGTCGGACTGAAGTCGGAAAGACCACGTCTCTCTATCGACTACGCAAGATTTTCCATATCAACACCGCTCTCCGAGTGGTTCACTTTCCAAATCGAAGTAGGAGCAATGGAGCGATGCCACAGTTCACGCAGGCGAAGGACCGATAAGCTATGAAGTTATCTCTAGTCCTCCGGTGTGTCTCATTGACTGAATACTCGGTCGCTCCTCCTTTGGGTAAAAACTCCCTCACGAGCTTCCTCACTGTCAGCTACGTATCCGATTTTCTCCCGACATTTCATTGTTGCTCCTCATTTATTAACATTCATTAGATATACGGATCCCCGTCTCTACAATCTCGCGATGGGGTCCTACATGATATCACTTAAGATCGCAACCCTCTCCCACTCAGGTGAGATATCCATTACGACCGAACGAAGAGGGATCTGGGTCATATTTCGCGCAGGGATAAGGACTGCGGTAGGTAGCTGTTAATACGTCCTGAGCCCACTCTTGCGCGTTTCATCAACACCTTAGCAATACATTCTTCCTTCCGTCCCTTCTGGGTGCCACCTCAGCATATTCTGAGACATTGTCGCATCGATCCCTAACGTGCTCGCTCAGGACGGTCGGGGGAAATCCTGTTCGATTCGTCTGGAAATATGGTGCTAATTATTAGGCTAGCACCTTTCCGACGACTCTCCCTCTGAGTGGGATCTCTGCACCGTCCTGTGCATCTGCGAAGATCGATCGCTTCAAGCGCATACGCTACACTCCATAGACATTCTCCCTTGGTCTTACGAGTGCGCTCCACCTCGTACATCCCTGCCGGCTCTCGGAATCCAGATGCCAGTGGCTAGGAACTACTGAACAGCTCTCCGGACATGAAGTCGGCGACAGGGATTGCTATGGACCTATGGCGGCTTCGAAGTATTGAGTACCCGAAATGCCTGCTTCTCATCTACTTCCAACTCAACAGGGTTCGACTTGCGAAGGCCAATCGGGACTGCCCCGACGCGTGCGGTACTTGGCCTTGAGGATGTCTACTTAAACGCGTATCCTTGCAGCAGTCTCATAGCACAACTATAGCCCAAGAAGTCTTCAATTTCCTGAGAACGCAGCCCATTCCTCCAAACGAGAAGCTGCATGGATCTACTTAAATCTGTTGAGAAGCCTGTACTCTACCTTCTTCCCTGAACTACGCGTTTCGAGTGGGACTCAGAGGTATTACAATTCAATCGGGGCAGGCGCCGAATCCTACGTTTAGAAGGAAGCAATGTAAACATGGAATAGAAGGACGGACGTGAGAGAGGAAGTGCGAGAATTAGCAATGTGTTGGAACGCATGAGAAATGGAAGGCGTATAATTAGGCTTTTCGTGTGTGGGCAGGGTGCCATGGGTGCCAGAGGAGAGCTTGACCGGTGGAGAGACACAAAATATACCGAGAATAACGAGCATAAATCATCCAGTGCAAGGAATCCAAGTTCGAGGACTGCTTCACGAAATTTGAAGAGGCGCGCAAAGAGTTATCTGGCCGAGCACCCGCAACGATCTGATACACGAGATTCATGAAAAGAGTAAGAACCAATTGTGTCGGTGGTTGGGTGGAGAACAACTGGACAATTTCAGACGTCGCTCCACGAAAAGCTCATGGGACTGATCTTCCTGACACAACTCCGAACGATCGTGTACGTGTCTATCGAATGAACGAACTGTAAATTGAACATAGCTAGACTAACGTACTTTCTTTGCTTCGTACTTTCGATAAAATTCCTCAATTTAATGGTGCCGCAGCTAAAAGAATGAGGAAAATTCCGTCCGGCAAGGGTTGTCAGACACGAAATCTGAGTTTGGACGGGTGCAAAGAAGAAATAAACACACCTCCAGGCTCGACTTGAGCCAATAACGATCGCATCTCCAAACCACCGCAGTTGCAGAATGCGCGTTTCAGCTCCCCTGCACCATTTCTGTGAATGTTCCTGTAAGTAAATACTTTATATACTTCTCTAGACCATGGAGTCTATTACCGGGCTTCGAAGCTTAAGCCCACCTTCCAGCGTCCCAGTAAATTGGGTCAATTGTTCTGCGTTCGGAGGAGGGCGGACTCTGGGAGCAAACGCAGACGCACGATGAGTAACGATCCCTTAGGACAACGTTTGTGCTGGCGGCGAGGAAGGGTATACTCCTAATCGATTGCAGAAGATGGGGTCATTAATTCTGCTCTGCAGAAAGAAGGGACATGGCTGTGTGCAGGCCCACCTGAATGACTGCCGACAGCAGTCTTTTGTAAGTCTGGATCGTATTGAAGTTCGTCGTCCTGACTCCCAGTGTCGACACGGAGAGGGACGCGGTAAGAACTCCGAGTCGTTCGCGCTGTATACGCGTTGCAGGTCCATCCCATAATGGTTTAGGCCGTCGATCGTGTGAGGGGCGGCTAGTTTGGCGAAATGTGTGAATAGGAAGACTGTTGAAAAAAGGAAATTTTAAAGGCACAGGCGACAGAGAAAGAGGGAAAGAGACATTGGAACCTGATGACGATGGGGCGTAGATGCGCAGAGAGATGGATTGGCGGTCCCGGCCCCGACTCGGAGTCTTGCTTGGATATTCGTGATGCGTTGGTCGGGGTCTGCACCCACACGGACTACGGCTGAGGACGAGAATCTCAAACGCGTCATATGTAGAAATCGAATGGGTGGATGGGGTCTGTGGGCGCTTGAGCCACATTCGGCGGTCAGCGTCCTCGTGGCGGAAGCAAATCTCGAAAACATACCGTAAGTGGGCGGTCCCACGTTATTTCCAAGGGGAACTATGATGTGCATGCCCAGAGTTGCGCGAGAATAGCCTGAAGTAAGACCGATCTCGCAGAGAAGGAGAGGCTCTTTGATAGGCTGGAAACACAGCAAATGACGTCCGAGACTTGGTCGAGAGAACATGAATCCACAAGATGTGATTCTCCTTTCCTAACGACGAATGAATGAATGTTGAACTTCGCTGAACAATGGAGATGAGCGTGGCAAGGCCTTGATCAACGCCCAGATACGCGGGACGTAACCTAGATTAGACTTCAAATTAGTTTTTAGCGAGCATCGGAGAAGGGGTTTACGAGAAGGGCACTCACGCGACGCGTAGTAGGGTCGCGGTCTACAAAATCCCAGGCGAGCCAACCCCAGGACACCTTTCCCTTCCCCACTCCTCCTGTCCACCATTACTCATTGTTCCGTGCGGGACGTCGACGAGGATTGGGTGTGAACGATTTCGTCATCTGTGCAGTGCTGTGCAAGTCTTGGTTCAAGGTGTGTGAGCAGACTTTGTCTGGTGTTGTTTGCCGACGCCGGCGAACAGTGATTTCATCCTTCCTTCCTTCCTCACAATCACCACACCCATGGCTCATCTCAAATCCCTCCATCTATGGCAGAACCTGGGCAGAACACTGATCTCAGCCTCGACAGATCTTGCCTCCGTATAGCCCGACTTACACGGCTGTCCGCCATCTGACATAGGCTTCCATCTTCACCTCTATCATCTGTGCCGCTGGTCTTCACCCACATTCGAACTCGAGCATGGGCGCCACCGAACCAGACCCGTTCGCCATCTTCCATGCACCACCTCCCGACGAGACGCCAGGCGAAAGGGCAGAACGGGAGGCAAAGGAAGTGGAGGCGAAGCGGGTTAGCGACGTAATCGACGATCGGCTCAGAGCAGAGAAGCTGGCGTTGAAGAAGGACAAGTACGTTGTGCGGGTGCTGCTGTTGGGGCAGGCGGAGAGCGGTGCGTCCTCGTCTAATTCTTCCTTATTCCCCGTCGTTGTGCTCATCAATTGACCTAGGCAAGTCAACAACGCTCAAGAGTCAGTACCCTTCCTCATCCTCGACGTCGCGGGCATCCTCACTCACATGTTCGTAGACTTTCGCATGTGCTACGCTCGAGCCGCCTGGGATGCTGAGCGAGGCTCCTGGCGGTCCGTTATCCAGCTCAACATTCTCCGCTCAATCACCACCATCGTCGAAGTCCTGCAGGCCGAGATGGACGACGAACCCATCGAGCCCGACACTCCCACAATGCCCTTCTCTCCTTTAACCCCCAACACACCCTTCTTCGAACCTCCGCGCCCTGAACCGCCCGCCCTTGGTACGAAGACACACCCGATCTCGAAGCAGCCGCTATCGAGCCTCCTTACGGATAAGCACCAGCTCCTGAAGCACCGCCTCGGTCCACTACGAAGAGTGGAAACGGACCTGAAGCGGAGGCTCGGGGAGGGCGCAGTGGAGGAGGTCGATGGTGCTGCCACGAACCTCGGTGCTCTTGGCTTCCGCCTCGACCCCGACTCGGGTTCGCTAGTGAGGAAACAGAAGGGCGAGTGGGGCGTGCGTCGTCTGCAAGATGCGCTCGAGAAGGGGTCCACGGCCCGTGTGGGTAGTCTGCGCGGCCATGAGAGTAACGATGGCGGTGGAGAGGGCGGAGAGGATGCCACGGACATCATTGCGGGCTGTAGGGAGGATATGAAGGCGCTGTGGTCGGACGAGGTGGTTAGAGTGGTGTTGAAGAAGAGAAAGCTGCGGCTGGAAGACTCGGCGGGATTGTACGTACCTTTTTCCTCGCTCATTTCTTTTACTGAACGCTACGCAGCTTCCTCGACGACCTCGATCGCATAGCCCAGCGAAACTACGAGCCCTCAGACGACGATGTCGTCCGCGCTCGTCTACGTACCCTCGGTGTACAAGAATATCGCATTTCATTTGAACCCCAAAACACCGGCATTTTCGCAGGTGCGTCGGACCCTTTGCTTCAATCATAACTTGTAGAACGTATTCCAATCTTGGAAGCAGGTGGAATTGGGGGTGATGCGGGAAAGGAGTGGCTGTTGTACGACGTTGGAGGATCGCGAACAGTGGTGCGTGATTTTCGAGTGTATATATGCGCCTTTTTTCATCGTCTTGTCCGTGTTTTCAGAGACACGCATGGTTGCCGTACTTCGACAACGTCCAGGCTATCATCTTTCGTGCGTAGTAGCCCATCCTTCGCCCTGATATACAAGACTAACTATTGTTCGTCAATCGTCCTAGTGGCTCGTGCGTCTCCTCACTCACCTTTCATCGTCGTCTTTCCTCACAACTCAACGCCGACAGCTGTCTCCTGCTTTGACGAACGGTTAGCGGAAGATTCAAAGATCAACCGCCTCGAAGACTCCTTCCTGCTCTGGAGATCCGTGTGCGGCTCAAAGCTACTCGCGAAAGCCAGCATGATCCTATTCCTCAACAAGTGCGACCTGCTCAAGAAGAAACTCAAGTCGGGCGTTCAGGTGAAGACACACCTACCGAGCTACGGGGAGCGGCCGAACGATGTGAACGCCGTTCTCAAATGTGAGTGGCGCATCGGTGGAATACGGGGTGGGTTTCGGTGAGCTGACGACGTTGGCAGACCTGAAGGGAAAGTTCAGGGACATCCTGAGACAGCAGTCGCCCGAACTGCGGCAGAGCTATTTCTATGCCACGACGGTCATCGTACGTCAACGGGCCTTCTCGTTCGTGGCACGTCACTGACTTCATCTGCTATCATCACAGGATACGAAGGCCACTGCGGCGACGATCAAAGCAGGTTCGCTTTTCACTAGAATGTTTCGTTATTCTTTCCTTTGCTTATTACTCTTTATCTCTCAGTGAAAGACAGTATCCTGCGGGATTACCTCAAAAGCGCCGACCTTTTCTGATAACACCGTCGCCCTCTTCGCCATCGACGTCGTCGAGAACCCTCTGACTCGCTCCTTGCACGATCTCAACACGCTCCGCGATGTTCATACCTCACATATTTACGCTCCACTTTGCCCCACCATTACGCCACTCCTCTATTTTATGAATGCTATACCATCTCTCGTTCACGTCGCTTTCCTCGCTCTATTTATCTATTGCAGCTTAATCTATTTTTCTCAGTCTGTTTTCTGTCGTCTATACTCGTCTGTCGGCTTGGTTGCTTTTTTACTCTACGTGCATACCTAGATCTTCGCTTCTCTAATGCAATCTGAACCGGTTGGAGTGAACCTAGCTCGCCTGTTGTTCTCGCGGACATTTACTCCACGTACATGCATAGATTTAGTTGTCTAACGAAATACGTTCCTCCCCTAGCACGTATCGTACTCGGAATCTCGACAACTTTGTTTCCCTTCTTCCCGCGATTCCAAGTCAAGCAAGACTTCCGGACGAGTGTCAGCTAATTCTCGAAAATGCCGACTCAGAGAGATGATCTGTCACGATTATGAATGATACGACAGAATCCACGGTGAGAAAGAGGATCAGTCCGCTATACCCATGATAGCGGACACCGGGACGGGTGCCTTCAGATTCTGATGCACAGTGGGTACTTAAGATCAACGGGAGAAAATTGATAGACCAAGCGCCTTGCGGTCTTCACGGAAAGATGGATGTTAGATCTAGAGGGGTATTCTGGATGTAAGTGGTCAAGCTATGTCGAGATTAGATACCGCCCCATCCCAGACTAAAGAACGACGACAATACGGTGAGGCGTCGTGACTCAGGCGGACATCTAATTTAAGGTCTTTTGAGCGATCAAAGGTATAAAAACAGATAGAGCCAGTCGAGTGGTGATAAGAGGAGAGTTTGTGCAATTTTAGAACCATCGTCTGCGAAGCACAGGTCGGAGTTTGCCCTTGAGGTACAGTGGGCCAACAGATCAGACCGAGGCTGATATATTGATAGCGCGCTGTACCTCCCCGCGAGAACATGATTTTGAATCTCTATCATTCTTGCTATTAGAACTATCAAAATAACGACGTCGAAAGCGAGATGGGCACCTTCCGTTATTCAAAAAAAGGGCACGGGCAGTACTTGAAAATATGTAAGATCTCGGCTGTCTCGGCGTTCTGATAGTTCTATCTCATCTTATCTAGCGCACGGGATTTCCCGAAGTACCCTTTTCTATCCAAGCCCCTTCGTTCCCGACCGCTACGTCGTCTACCCCTCTTCCACGCTCTGCCACTGCGCCGACCCCCTCTTCCACGCTCTTTTGCCCTTCCTCTCGCCATAGCGCTTTCGGTGTACTCTTCGTCCATCGCCGCACCCGCAGCGGGCGGCTTCCATCCCCCTGCAGCCCACGGTCCTGTCGCTCAAGTCCTGTTGGGCGAGATCAGCCCAGCGAGCCCGATCCCCCCAACCAACAGCTCACAGGAGCTTTCATGGAATAAAAACACATAGCAAGCGCTTATCATGTTCATTGATGCCTCGATCTGCCTCACCCGATTAACCAGACTCCGGTGGTACTTAGATCTCATCGACGCCTTCTCCTCCTCCCTCGTCGCCCTTCCTGCATGATCAACACGACGAGCTCCATTTAACATGCTGTACTCGTGCATCGCTGACGGCGAGCCCACATTTTCGTGTACACCACACGCCGCGCGATCCCTCGGACTTGGCAATCGTGGAGCTCCCCATCTATTCCACACGGAAGACCGACGTCGTTCTCCATCCGTCATTTCCGGGATATAGGACTGAAGGCCTAACCTCTCTTTGCTCTTTTTGTTTCCATCTGTCCTTCCAAGTCCGGTCTCCGAACGGGAACAGACCGCGATTTACGCTTTCAACACCCCTCTCCGACTCGCTCACTTTTCGAATCGGAGCAGAAGCGATGGAGCGTTTGAAGGGCTTAAACAGGCCATGATGGATCGATAAAACATCGTCATTTTTTGATATCTTCCGGCGTGTTGCTTGGCTGCTTTAAATGTTCTTCGCTCCTCTCTGGGAAAGCGACGTCCTCCCAAGCTTCCTCATCGTCCACTCTATCTTTTTCTGATACGTGCTGTTCTCCCTCTTCCTCGCGCGTCCATAATCTCGCGATGGCGTCCTACGTGATTTCATTTCAGGTGGTGACCCTCTCCCGTGCCGGTGATATATCCATTACGACCAAACGAAGAGGGGATCTGGGGCATCTTTCGCGCTGAGACGAGGAATGCGATTGCTTCTGTTATTGCATCACTAGTCCCTCTTGCGCGTACATGTGCTGCCCTCTATAATTATACCTTCTTCCTTCCCTCCCCTCTGGGTGTCACGTCTGCACCTTCTATCCCCGTACTCTACGTCCCCGCCTTGGACAGTCTCTAGAAAGGTTCGCTCAATTCGTCTGAAAGGGCGGTGTCATCCGTTGCGCTATCTCATCTTTCTTGGCAAATGTCACATCTTGAGCATGACGAGCACCGTCTTGAGCGTCTTCGACGATAGATGACCTCGAATATCCATAGACACACAGTCATTGAACCGTTCTACTCCTGTGGTGAGACTTTCTATCTCTCCTTACCTTACGGTCACCCATTCCCTGCGCCTTCAGCCATAGAAAACTGCGGGACTCCGGTCATCCGATGGTCCAAGTGCGTACGCTGTCGGAACGCAATGCTTGCTCCCTCATCCACTTCGAAGTATCTAGATACTCATCCCTTCTCGGCCCGTACTCATCTATTTCCATTCATCGCAGTCGTGCAACGTCAACTCGTGAGTTAAGGGAGCTTGCATAGAGAATTGACTCCTAGCCGAGATCCTCTCCAAGGGTCACTAGAGTAAATCCTTGAAATTCACCCTGAATACCCTTAAATTTATATTTCCGAACGTTTATCGTCGCATAAGGGGCACCAGATTTAATCTTGCGCCTTTTTTCCCGAGCTTCAAGGTCACAGGCTCTGCAAGGACAAAAAGTTTGCGATTCGCAGAACGTCTCTCCTGCAGTTCGCCTGCAGTTTCCAATTCACGTATGCACTCCTCTCCCGGACCGCGGATTCGGGAAGGCGTGTATATCTTAAGTATCTCATCCATCTCATCCGCGGGATTTCCGGATGAACGGTGGCCATCCTCATGTTCCCTTCGTTCTCCACCATCATGTCGTTCTTGTCAGCTGCGCTACGAGACTCGTTTTCCACTTCTTCCATCTCTGTATTCAACTTTTAGTCTACCTCCTGGTCCTTTGGTATGTCTCCACACTATCTGAATCTGTGTCTCCTTCGCCCCCACTCGCATCGCCCCAGTTCCATTCTTCTGCGATGCAGGAAAATCAATCAGATATCGCAAGATCTACCCAGAACGTCCGATAATTCGAATAAGCGGCTCAGAGGATCAAAATTTCTGCTAAATCTGCGGTACGTCCTCCGCGTTTTCGCCTTTGGTCGTACAACTTTCTCGTTCTTCTCACATCGACGATGACGTTCATGGTGTCTGCCCGCCTTGTCGATCTTCCGAAAATGAATGGCTCCCCTATGTACCGTGGTCTTCACGCCTCTGCAGACATTTGCGTTTTTCACGCAGATGTCCGTTGTTGCGCGATATAGTGGCTACCAAGTTGTAGGAGAGCCGCTCATCTACAGGAAAGAGAAACATCCTGCTCTACGCTCTGCGGTCTATCCCTCGCCATCAGTTTCAGCCCCCTCTCTTCCCCACCCGCTTCACCAGGCTTCTGCCGTGTTCAATGTTGAATGCAGGTTCGAAATATCACTCTGATCTCGCAAGATCAACGGAGGACGCTCGGTCCTCTCTGTCACCGGTTCGGAGGGACGATTCTTCAGCTGAATCCTGCAGTACGTTCCCCGCTTGTTTGCCATTTGGCGTCCATCTTTCTCTATCTTCTAGGTCCAGACGAACAGCTTTGCTCCGCTCTTGTCCACCATCTCCGAGTTGTGCCCTTTTGAGACGAAGCAGGAGCCGTGAAGCGTCGCACAATTCGCGCTGGCGATGACCCAATGATCCATTGGATGGTTTCTGGTCCTCCAGCATGTGGTGTTTGTTCCGGCACATTGCTCCTCTCAGGCTTCTAGAGAAATGGACACCCTCCCTCACAAGCTTCCTCGTCTTTTATTATCCACCTTTTGTCGATATCGATTCTCGTCTATCGGTGCCCGTCTGATATGCAGAACGTCTCCCAAATCTTGCGATGTTATCCTTAGCGAATTGCCAATTAGACCTGGTTCCATTTCGAGCTCTGGTGATGCAATCCATTACGCACGAACGAAGAAGGTGTCCGAGGCACCCTTCGCGCTGGGATAAGGACCGCGGTTAGTGTCATCGCTGCATCGCGAGTCCCTCTTGCGCGTGCGTAAGCGGTCCAACTTGGTACCTTCTTCCTTCCATCCGTTCTGGGTGTCACCTCTTCAAGTTCCGACCTTGTCCATGCGATCATCTCATCGATCCTTGACGCTCGCTCAGGACGGTCTCAGGAACTCCAATCTGATTCATTGGGAGACATACTGGCGTTTTCGCCCTACCTAGTCTTCTCCGGCGAATCTCTGCATTTTGGACATATGTACTGTCCTGAGCGTCTCCGTGGATCGATGACCTCAAGTCCGCTTACACAGTTTCGCTTACTCTCAGGACCATGTGAACAACACATCGCTCTTTATCGCTCCGTGCCGGGATCTTTCAACGAGCGAGAAGAAAGTATCTAAACACAGACGCTATACGTCGGCGATACTTCTTGGTTCTTGTTCTCCCAATGTTGCAAGAGAAATTGATTTCCATGGTCACGCCAGAGATCTCCAAGGGACTTTTTTTGTGCCTCATTCGAGCCGACGCAGAAGATATAGAACTCGGAAGTGTTCACGCTGGCGATGCATTGATGAAAGGTTGTTTGCTTCTTTGTTCTTCTCTCCGACGTATGAGGAGAAACAAGGTCCTGATGCCCTATCTCCTGGACGTCGACGAAAGGGATATTGCGATGCTGGTGCTAATAATAAGATGTATTATGCGCCCTTGATCCCTCACACCTAACTGCCTCAGACTGGAAGAACGATCGAACTTTTTTCAACATAGCACCGGCAGCATGACCTTGCATGATTCTTCTGTGCCGAAATTCTATTCATGAATTATTGTTTTTGCGACCAGGAATTGGACTAATACGAAGCTCTGAACTTTGCGCCTTCGACACACTCTGGACGAGGAAAAAGAAAGAGTTAAGATGTGGAAAAGCCATACGTGCGTTTAAATCGATATGAAATCGAAGGGATGAAATCAATTTACATAAAATGTTTACAGAGGAACTTTATGAGGAGTGGTTACGAACAAATGGCTGCGATTGAGGGTTGCGGAATCCGGATCGCAGATCCGTCTTATCTTATCAAGATCCCCTTGACTTTCCCCATGAGCGAGGACCTCACTCCCGCTCTTCCCCCTCCGTTCCACGGCTCCATCGCTATCCTCCTACCCATCCCCCTCTGATACATACCAGGGTATCCTGCCTGAGCCCATCCTCTTGACCTCCTATTCGCCATCGCCCAATGGTCCTCTCCTGCCTCACGGTTTATATGCGGTTCATACATGGTTCACGCAGCTGATGAGCCGATATTCCGTGAGATTCCACCTGGTCTATTCGTGTTCCATTCCTAGAGCATTTACGCCTATCTCATTCAGGGAAAGAGACCCGTCGACCTCTTCATTTGCTATCCTTTTGTACGCTCTGATTTGATCCTCTTTATCGGCTTGTGTTGCGATTCATCGCGACGAAGGATCGGAGAAGCGGTCATCGACATGAAATCGGGCAAGAGGGGAATATTGTGCTTGGCTTGCATGCCACATCACTCTCTTCTACGCTCTGTAAATCCGGTATGTCTGTGCTGTTCTCTTAATCTTCATTGTTTTCTCCAGCGCAGCGCATTCATGCCAAGTTGTCCTCGGTCGACAATCCATCTTTCCCTCTCATATCCGTTCGTTTGCATTCAGGAAGGGTTGCGTAGCGGCACGATGACATGATTCATTTGGGACAAGGGCATCGCCTGGGGCGTTGTCGCACCTGTTCTGTAGAATCTGTCATGAAGTAGGTTCCTTCGCACTCTTCCTGAACCAGATGCACGGACAACATTGCGGGGTGTGGTTTCCTCTTTGATACTCTTCCCCACCGATTCTCTGCCGCACTTCCTGTTTCTATCGCGAAGAAACATTCGAGGTGGAGTTTTACACGGGAGATTTGCGAAGAGGAGGTCTATTGCCATCGTTATCCTCTTTCGTGCTGGCAAACGGTTTACTTCCTGCGGGGTTTTCTACTCTGGTCCAGAGTCATGGCCAAGAACGAAATACTGCGAGAGGCTGACCTCGCATTTCGTGAAGGACCCCTTCGCGCTCTCGTTTGCCATCTGAATCCTGATAATGATTTCCCTGACACCTGCTCTATCCAAGTCGCTCTCCGAGCCCGCCGCTGTCGACTCGAAAGAGGGGAGATAGACATGGTTCAGATACTCACGCAGACGATGAAATCTCAAACGATTTCCTCTTTATTGTATTTAGCATTTGCGTTGATGAAGGAACCTGTCTAAGCTCTCCTCTTCAAGAGGACGTCGTATCCTCAGCCTCGGTGCCCCCGATATCTCTATGCGCACGAGGCTAGGTTACTCCCTCTTTGCTTCATTACCTTTTATCAGCGAGCCGAGCTGCTGCCGTAGGCAGCAAACTAAGGGCGAAACCACCTTTTTTTAAATCGGTGGGGTTATGAAGAGCGCATGTCTTTTCTAGATGCCTCTCTTCAACGAGAATCAATTCGCGAGCCGTAGAAAGAGAAGATAGAAAATAAGTGTTGATGACCAACGATACTTTCACTACGGACATTGCCGCATAAAGTCAAAGACTTTATGTGGACTTTATGAAAGACTTTATGCAAAGTAAAAGTTCCATAAATTCTTCGGTTTTATGTAGAATTTATGATAAGGTCTGACATTCAATAAAGTCTCCTTAAAGCCAGCATTTATTCAACATAAAGTCAATCAATTAGTACATCAGGAATGCCAAAACTGGCTGAAAAGATAGGCGAAAACCAGATCCATGACCAGATGTAGACAGCCAAGACAAAGGTGTCGAGGCAAGGGAGGCAGTGTTGGGGGCACTGGTAGTCTCCCATAGGCAGACTCCAATATCTTATCTGTTGATGACAGTCAATCAACGGTGATATTGTAGGGCACTGGCGACCATGATGAATTTGGTTGCTTGGGGGATTGACGTGGGTCTGGGAGAGGGCTCTTGTGCCACAGAAGAGTAGGTAGAAATGCAGGTCCTGATGCAGTTCATGTGGAAAATGGGTAGCCTCAGACGGCCTCAGGCTTTAGGATTTCGAAGCCATGATTCATGCAAAGCTGTACCCACGGCTAGTGTTGCCACGGTCCGGTCCGAAGACCACGGACCATTGGAACCAAACCGCAAATGGAACCGATGAGACCAAACCGTAAGGACCGTGAGACCGAAATGTGGGTTTGGTCCAGGATCAAAAGGGTTTTACCAAAAGAGGAAGCACATCATTTTTTAAAATTTCCTGGAGATGTTGTCATGTCTGAGGGGATTCTAGGACAGATAGAATGAAATTAAGCTGTGTAGATGCACACAATAACTATATGGCTGCATCTGGGACCTGTAGACTGCATAGAGCTAATGGGATATATTTTTGTCACATTTCACTGTCACAAAGTCACACAAAAAGTTCCTTTAGACAGAGCAACATATAAATTGACCAAAAATTGCTCCAGAAGCTTATTAATGACCTTAAAAAGTAATTATTGATCCTTTTTATTTTTATTTTTCCATCTCAGATTGACGAAAGTGTGAAGAGGGCATTTTAATATTCCATATACAGTAGAAGTTCTCATAATGCATGGTCTCATGCTGCATAATTGTCATAATGCATCGCTTTTGGGTCAAAACCAACTCGGGAAGCAGGTAAATTGCATAGTGCATAATGCATAGCCCTTTTGGGTCGATTATGCATTATCATAAGGTCATTTTATCTAATCTTCCCTGGTATCTACAAGATCTGTTGCTAGAACATTCCTGAAATCAGCGGAAAATTGGGTGTAAATCACGATGGAAGCCGTCGCCTCCGCCAGTGAATGTCAGAACGAGCCCACCGAATGTAAACGGAAGGTTTGCACCAAGCACTCCCCTCTCATTGGAACAGATGCTGAACCCCATTGAGGAGCAAGAGTTTGGCGAGATGGACTTCAGGTTTGAGAACGACGATGCAATCGTGGAGAAGGTGAGATACGAGGAGGCAGTTAAGGCGGGGAAGATTGTGGAAATTGAGTCAGACGAGGAGGAGGAGGCCGAGGACAAGATGTCGAATCTCGATCGGAGAGGTGATACGTCTATGCGAGCAGCTGGAGCGCGTCTGTATCAAATACAACAACACAGATGCGTCTCTCGAGCTCACTCGCCAGCTGAGAGGCTTCAAAGCTTCAGCTTCAGGATCCACCTGCACCAGGCAGAGTCCGCGAAAGCTGTTCAAACGACGCCGAGCGGCTGGGTTCAACCGAAGTTATGTCACGTGGTCACATCTTGTCACAAAAATCACGCCTTGTTCGTCTTGCATAATTCTACTAATGCATAGATTTTGGTCCGATACCGGCGTTATGCATTATGAGAACTTCTACTGTATGGAGCAAACCGATTAACGGACGGTCCCAAAGGGTCCGATTCGGTCTGGAAACCGATGACATCATGAAACCGCACAGGGACCGGACTGGACCGGACCAAATCGGACCGTGGCAACACTACCCACGGCTCAGGCTCGGCCCGGCTTACGGTCTTCATCGGGATTTCAATCGCCGATTTATTCAACCCTGATCAACTTTATTTTAACAGAAGCCGTGGACTTTACGCAGACTTTATGGTAGCATAAAGTCTGCATAAAGTCTGTCAGATTTATGTAGAATTTAACAAATGTCATTTCAGCATAAAGTCTACATAAATTCAGCATAAAGACGACCGACTTTATGCGGCAATGTCCGTAGTGTTTTGAAAGAAGAGAAATAAAATCTCGTCTCGATGGATGTAGTATGCTCGGCCATTGGCGGCTCAAGTAATGCGCGTCGTGAACGATGGATCTTCGTTGTCCATGGGCACGAATGCACGGACCAGCATGAGCAGGCCTGCAGTGCCCTCTCTGCGACCAAATCGGGCTTAGATCACCCGAGAGTTCCTGAGGCTCTGAAGAAATCGAAAAGTTTCCGCCACAACCTCAGTACTCAGTCCTTGCTCAACCAGAAGTACTGGCAATGCTCGAACTCGCTCGTTTCTTGGCCAAGAGATTAATGGGCTACATTATCGAGTCTCGAATCCATAAGGTACAAAAAGCAACTAACTCACACCTCGCATCGCTCCGACGTCCATAGAGAAATCCTATCCGTTACAATTACATCTTCCTTAGACTAACCTCCGGTGTCGTATCCGTACTCGTGTGCACGAAAGATCGTTCCGTGTATATAGTCCCAGACGTCTGACTCTCACCTGCTTGGGTGCCAGTCCCAGCTGACGAATGGTCGAATCGGAGGGTCTCGGTGCCCACAGTTCCATGCTAAATTTCATCGTACATCATCAGCGTTACGCTTAAAATGGGGGCAGGGAGGTGATGAAGACGTACCAGGACACACGATCGTGAAGTTCCAGTGGCATTCGATCGAAGGGTCTTGCGCCAAGCTGCGTCCTCAACCCGAGCGCCACACGAACCAGGAGCGGAGAGAGCGAGCGGCGAGTCGAGGATGGAGAGTACGGACATGAAGTATAACGGCGAGAGGAGGTGCTGGTAGATGAGGAAGTGGTTGAGGTAGGAGCTGAGGTAGTAGAACTGCACGTCGAAAGAGAGGATAGTTTAGTGTGGGGGCGAGGCGAAGAGGAAGGGGCAGTAGAGAAAGAGGACATACCATGATAGGCGAGCTTATCGAGAAGAGCGCAGGGCAGGCGCCCGTGTGGAGGGGGTAGAGGATGGCGCGCATGAGTAAGGGTGCTTTCCTAGGGGGTTCGTTTGATTGAAGTTAGTTAGAAAAGGAGAGGAGACGGCGAGACGAACCACTTGACTTGGGTAGGATTACCAAAGTGGTCTGGCCAGAGGATCGTCGACACCGCGCCGAAGATCGTGAGGTTGAGGATGGTGTTGACCATTAGGGTCGCGAACATGACGGACTGAAGTTCGGATTAAGGCGATCGATTCATTGTGGGCAAGGAGAAAAAGAAAAGACGTACTTTTTGGTGGTCTCGCCAGCTCGATGAAGGACTGTTGATAAGAGTTGGCGTAACGTTGTTATAAGCGTTGGAATGGAGCACTTACGAAGCAAAGAGGAGGCCGAGAGGAAGAACTAGAAGAGCATTAGTCGACGGCGACTGTCGCGTGAGGCATCACATACCGAGTTGGAAAACTATCGGTGGAAGCTAGGAACGACTTCAGTGCCAGACGACAAAAAAAGAAAGAAGACTTACTGCGAATCCCGATAACAGTGACCATGACGGCCGGCCTAAGTCGAGATCAATTGGTCAACGTTCTCCTTGATTCTCGAGGGACATAACGAACGTATTCTGACTAGGCAGAGGAAGAATATTTGTGAGGATATTGACACGATGGCCTGTCATGGATGAGCATCAGCTGTTTGAAAGAAACAGCGATCTTACCGATACGAGGAGGATAACTATCTGCGTTGAATCGGATTTAGGTCAGCCGGCTTCACACTCAAATGAGACACCCACGTACCGCCATTCCTTCTCGTCTAGGAAGATAATCGGTATAAGGAATTTCTTGAATCGAAGAAACACGCACCCGAACGAAATCTTCGACGAGATGAACCCCCATCCAAAATAGTCCTTCTCAACTACACAATCGAAGCGATGAGACGCAGAACGAAAGGTGTTGATAATTGTTCCATGCACCTCTGGACGTTAGTAACCCTTGGCCGATGGTCGTAAGAGTCCTAGTTGAGGACGAGGTCAACAATGGCACGACGGACATCGAGTTGCGTTTACCAGAGCCAGGCGACCTTTGGGGCTGTTGAGCAGAAGTAGAAAAGAAGAACGCTGAGATCGTACCCATAGTTTTCGACTTCGAGGCTGATTTGACCTAGTCCAAAGGTTCAAAGTCAGCTGGCGAAGGTCGAATGTCCTTCCTAGACTCTATTCCTGCGCACCTAAACGCAAACAATATTCTGAACGTCGGAGTCTCGATGTCAGCGTTTCGAGCGGAGAGTGGGCCATAACTGACGAATTTGACACATTTGAACCTAGATACAGGTCTCAGAAACTTTGAACGGCCTTGAAAACCCGTAGAACTTACCCCAGACCGCAGTAGCCAGAAAGAAAGAGACGATGTTGATGGCATTCAGATTCCTGAATGCAGACGAGTTTTGGACGTCGTAGAGAGAAGCCATGCTGGGAGGTAGAGAAGTAGGGTTTGAGGAGGAGAGACTGGCCCCTCTTAGGTCTTCACGGAGCCCAGTACGAGTTTGAGATCAAGGGAGGTAGGGAGGGAACGGTCAAGCCATGGCGGTGCGCCAGGAACTATAGAACGGTCCGGATTCTTCCGGATTATGTGATCCGTTACTATGGTAATGGCTATGACGCACCGTCGATTGGAGTCGAAGAACCACCTTGAATCCGACTTCCTTTCCTTGCACCTTCAACTTCGCTCTGATCTCGAAGAGGGTCTCATCCATGAAATGACGAAGTAAGTCTCGATTTCTGGCCTACCAGGCCTCCAGATCTAATAATCTGATAATAATCGTCTCTGGTTCAGAACATGCCTGTTTCGGGGGTCAATTGCCGACATGACCGGCGGTGAAACGACATCAAACCCTCCGTTTTGTCGCATCCTCCTGTCACTTGTTTGCGTCGTCCACACGCCGTTCACGACCTTTCTTTGATCTCTACTCCCTCCATGCTCGCCATGCCCGTCAACTAGCCGCCTCTTCAGTTTTGACTTTCGATCTTGCGGCCCTCTCTTTTTCTCCCCTCCCCAGGCAAGGCGCGACATCGATTGGGCTGGCATGGAGCTTTTCGCGCGAGACTCGGGTGAAGGATCGTTCGTGTATCTCGCCAACTTTACACTGCTGGGATCGTCGGCGATATGGGGTACGTCTCCGTCGTGCTCGTCGAGTGCATATGGTTGACTGTCAACTCGGAACAGGGATTGGAATTTCGCAAACGTGAGCTCTTTTTCCAGTTTCCGCTGCGTTCGGAGGCCTGATTCGAGAGAGGCATGAAGGTTGCGGTACTTTCTTCGGTATGTGTTCGACTCGTGGTCTTTTTTTTCGCAACTGAGCTCTTGGCCAGGTCGCCCAACGAACGCGAAGATGAACCTGCCTATCTCAGTGTTCTCGTACGTTCGCCTGTGTCGCCCGTCAGCCCACTTTGTTGACTCTCCCGCTACAGGTTCTCTGGTTATGGTAAGATCGGCACCGCCCATTTCGATGGTTCTGGAGGATTCACGAAGTTCACAGCTTCGCAGATACTTTACGAGAAGCCTTCACAATCTACTCAGGTGAGCCATTTTCGCATCAATCTCGTCCTGGCCGTTGAGCCTTTCTTCCAGCGAATACGCTATATTTCAACACCGTCGTTTGGTACCAACATCTAATTTGGGTCCCGTACGTTCTTATCTCGCTCTATCATTACGTCCTGTGCTTACTAGATCGCAGAGGCGTTCTTGTGAGTAACACTCGGCGGACTTTTCGGGAGTTTGTGGTTGATGAGACCCGGTCGTAGATGCCTTATCTGTTCTCGGTGCGTGGCTAGAAAATTCGCTGCTCAGTGGCCAGCCCTAATGTCATTTTCAGGCTCTCGTAGCACTATCTGCCCAGACATTCTTTACGTACCGGATATGGATCTGTGAGTGCCGACACTTCGTCGCCGTGGAAGGCCGCTCATTCAACTCTGCGCAGTATCGGAGAAGAAGCGGTTCATTCCTGTCATCGCCGTCAGTCAAGCTCCCGCCTCCATCTCTTCGTCAGAAACTGATGAAACAATGACAGGTTCTGCCCATCCTGTTTCAACTATGTTCGTGTTCTCCTCTTTCTATCGATGTTCGCCAGCTGATTGTACTACGTTTAGGTTTTCCACCTAGTACGTTGACGTTCGTCACAACTTTGATGTTCTGCTCAACTTCGATTGCTATCATGCAGTACTCTTCTATTCCATCGAGTAGGTGGATGATACTTGTGGTAATGAACGACAGTCTGAGCTTACTTGTTTATCTTCTCAGCTCCGATAATATCTCAACAGAAATCCAGAAAGTTCGCCGTCGTCTCTCGCCCTAAGCGAACCCTCCACTAATCCTACTATAGGACCTACTCCTCGCCATTCTCGTCGTCGGCGCCACCGTCGACATATCAATATCCGGCGGCCTGTGTGCGCTGCTTTGGAGACACTATATCGGAGAGGGACCCGTGCTACAGTCGTACGCTACTTCCTATTCCGCTTGTTATCCATATTATCTGACCCTCGATGTAGGACAAGGTCGCTGCTTCAGCGCATGATGCTCCTTTCCGTCAACACTGGGATGTGGACCGCGCTTATCTCGTGCGGGACGGTCATCATCGTACGTCGTGCCTCCTTGCTCTCGGACGTTGACCGAATTATTATCAGTTCTTCCGCTCCGGCTCGGAGCACGACTGGAAGTTCTTCGCGTACTTCCACATCCTCTCGCCGCTGTACTACACCACCGTCCTGGCGAACCTCAACGCCAGAACATACCTCCGCCAGCGCTGTGACCCGGCGCTGCCGAGTGACTTGGTGGCGACAGGTGGGGGCCGGGCGTTCCTCGCTGTAAGTCCACTCTCTCTCTCCTCGTTCTCAGTTGGCGTTGAGCTGGTGCTGACGAATTTGTGTTGTAGGGCGGAGGTCTCTTCGACGACCAGATCATCGAAGAGATCCGGTTCGCCGACGTTGGGAGCAAGGAAGGCGGAAGGTCGAGGCCGTCTGCGGATACCCTTCAGCCTGATTTTATGTTCAAGTCGTACGCTGGCAGTGATGACCAGTCTAACCAGCTCAGCCCCACGTCGGAGAGGGTTCGATCGCCTGATCATGAACGAACTTTTGAACACCATTAAATTTCTTCAAGTTGTACAACTAGCAGCGGCACACGATTCATTCCTTAGATACATAGCAGCCATCGAGCTTTAAGGCTGCGTTAATGATTCGTAAGAGTGCACTATTTATGGTCGTGTACGTGAAGGGGATAACGAATATTTGGTTTTGCTCGCTTTTGTACGTTACGTATGGCAAATAATTTATACCTTCGAGCCCCTCGATGCGGATAGTCTTCGTTACGTGAGTTGTCGACGGTGGCGAGCGTTTTTCGAGTTGTCGTCGAACGTTGTTTCTGTCTCGGATTTGGACCTGTGGTCTCTCTTCGGCGTACGTCCTTAGCCAACCTTGTCTCGCTAATTGAGCTTTCTTAAGTCTTTCCTCTCGTTCTTTGATCCTTATACAATGATCTGCTCCCGTTCTATGGATTAGCTCAACTCCTCGACGGGCTCGCCGACACTGGAAGTTTTTGCTGCTCTATTGCTGGACTTTAACAGTACTTCAAGGTCTTCTACTTCTATTCCTTTTTACTTAGACCACTCGTTTACTGATGGTATTATACCTGCTCAGGTTATCCGCTCGCGGCCCAGTCCGCTCTTTAATACTCATCGGGTTGGCAGTCTGTTCAACATTCTGCCCAGTACCATTCTATTCTGTCGAGTAAGTGGACACTGTTCTTGACAAGCAACGGCTGTCAGAGCTGTTCTTCTCTTGGTAGCTCAGATAACATTTAGGCCGTGTGCCATTCTTCGCTCTTAGCCGTCAACCGCTGCTCCTTCCAGTGACCTCGAATAGGACTTCCTCTCAGCGATACGCATCCATATCGCCCGCTCGAGCTCCGAACGTTCAAGATGTACAACCAAAAATATGGGACGCATAATTTATTGCATAGATAGGGGTCATCGCGGTCTTGCTAATCGTAAGACTACACTACTCTACAATTGGGTATACTGGAGCTCGAGCTAATGAACGTTTGACTTTACTAGCCTTGTACGTTTCGTGGGGTGCCCGTGCATAGCGTAACGTTTACACCTTCGAATCGTTCAGTGTCATTGTCTGCGATATCGACGGCGGTACGAGCTCAATATCAATGCTCTTCGCTCGTGAGTGCGACCCGTGCGAGCCGTCGATAGCGGTGACGGTCTCTGTGCCAGGCCGACCAAAGCGTATCGCTGAAATCTCTATGCGGTTCGTTATCTCTTTTGTCCCCATATCGCGATCAGCGACGCTTGATGACGCCCACGCTGTGCCGGTGGCCACGCGGAAGATGATCATGAACGAAGCGATAGTCTGCATCACAAGGACAAAAACCCGAATCAGTTATCGTGGTCAGATGATGATGGCGCCACACTGCCAGAAACGTGCGTACCTGGACTTGGACGAGGGTGGAGAGGGGGATGTTCGCGAGCGGCGACCCAATCGCAAATGCAACGATGAACCAGATGACGACGACGTCAAGCACGAAGGCCGACTCGATGAGCATCGCGATAATACCGGTGTACTGCGAGCCGTGCCGTGCCCCAATCGCCCGCACTACCCGCCGCCGATGGAGGTACAGGCGGACGACAATCATAACGGTGAGAATGATGTTGAGTGAGAGGCTGATGACGCCGTAGATGAGCGTGAAGGTCTCTGTGGCCCATGGTGAAGATCCGGGTCGGGAGATTTGTGTGAGGTATATAACGCCGGTCACTTGGAGGTGGTTAGGGATTTGAAGGGAGGAGGACGGAAGAAACGTACCGAAGGAGGCAAGGAGCATAATCACCGGTACTGCGATGACTTTCGTGATAGATAGGGTCGACGTCTTGTAGATGACAATACATCTCCAGAGCTAAGTTCGCGGTCTGTCGATCTCCAAATCCTAAGCGAGAGGGAGGAAAAGACGCACCAGAACACAATTCGCAAACCAATTCATCAACGAAAAACAGACATTCCCTATCCTACTGATAGGTATCGAGAACATGATGTTCTGGAAGGCAGCAGGACCTCCAGGAAAATTCCTGTTCACGATGAACCCGAGCTGCGTCATCTCCGCCTGCGACGCAACGGTCAACGTGCTCAGTATGAACATCACCCCCACGTAGGCAATCAGCGCGAGGTTCTGCCGTGTCCTCGAGCTCGTGCGCCAATTCGAGGGGTCCTTCTTCAGCCGCTCGAGGAGGAGGCTGAGGTTGAGGAAGAAAAGGGTCACCACGACGCCGTAGGCGATGGCGGAGAGGAATGAGCCCTGAAGCCATGTCTTCTCCTCGAAGATCTGCGAGGCAGGGACGTCGGGACGCCAGGTGGATGGATCGCCCAGGTCGTGTGTTGACACCGGCGACGAGAGCATATCGGATTTGGGTCAGAGGCGGAGATTAGAAGACGTTAGGGGCGTGAGCTGATCGGCCTGGCTTCCCGTCCACTGAAATTAGGCGCCCGATAAAATTGGACGCCTGGGGCAGAGAAAGGTCGAATCTCCTTGAACCTGGGACAGGGTGAGAAGGAGGTTATGGAGAGAGGAAGAGAACACCGTCCTGGGTCCTGAGAACAGATACCAAATCATCGATATCGTGAAAAGTACCGCGTTTGCGCGACACCGGCTAGATAACCAAATGGGTATAAATTATCTATGGGGGGATGACCACTGTCTTCTGCCCCCGCGAATGTGTCCTCGAGGTCGTGTTGAACGGGTGCTATCGGCGACCTCGATGACCTGAACGGCTAGAATGGCCAATCACTCGAATAACTTCGTACATGAAGAGGTTATAGTCGAGATTTGGAGGGCAGCGCTATGGCCCATGACGGAAAGCACGGAAGAGGCTCTGATGATCATGATGTCGATGGCATTAACCCTCGCTGTCCTGGAGTGAAACATAGGGCAAAACGCACGTGTCCTGTCGTGTTTCAGCACTTCTTTTTCTTTCCCAAAGAGAGATATTAAAAGCTTAAATCGAAACGAACGTGAACAGTAATTATGAGCGCTATTGTAGAGAAGTACTTCAGATAAAGGTGCATAGCTGAGAGCTCGAGGCAAGTAGTACTGACTCGGTTAGTGTGTGGCATATTGAGGTACGATTCCAAAGGCCACGCGGTTGAAACCATCGTCGCAGCTGAGCGCTTGAGCACCCATACCCCCCTCGAATGTCGAAGTACTTCTCGCACGAGCTCGACAGTGACTTTCGTATCCAAATCTTCTTTCGTCAGGGGCGGGATGTATGCTGGAATTTGTTCATTAGCAATAGATTTATGAAGACAAATTGAAGATGAATTCCGATTGGCGACTATAGTAATGTATACACATTCGTTTAACTTCTGACTAGCCTTTCATCCAACCACTATCTACCAAGAAAGCCCCAAGAAACATCCTAAATGTATCGCTCAGTACTACGAACTGATACCCCAGTCATAGATATATCTGCTCCTCGATTCAAACGTTAGGACCATCCTTCAACCTGAATCCTCACACCATCACGAACGAGAGGGTACCTTGGCAAAACATACTGCATGAAGCTCGTCTTCTCGGTAAGAGGCATCGAGAGAACGACGCAGGTGATCGGTGAAGCGGGTTCTACCTCGGAACGCCTGTCTGGACCTCCACTTACGCTCGACGATCCGGGTTCACGAAGTAATTCCACCCCGTTTACCGCTCCGCCCATTCGCCTCGCGATCATCGAGAGTATATCCCGCGCATTTTCGAGACTGCTTGTAGTCGCTTGAAAAAGCTGAAGTGACGGAAGGAGAGAGCCTGATGCGAGCCTGTCGAGGGTGGTAGTATGGAGATAGAGGTGGTGTGGGAGGCGGAGGGTGTGGAGGTTGGGCACAGGCTCGAGAAGTGCCTCGAGCTCGAGGTAGGTGGTCGGACGTGTGATATGGCGCTGGGAGGAGGTATCGGCGACGAGGTCGAGCTGCTGGAGCTTCTTCGAAGACGATGCGATGACCGGATAAAGGAAGGAGAGGGTGCATCCTTTGGAAACCATCGTCACGACGCGGAGCTCCCTAAGCTGAGGAACGCGGATGCGATTGAAGAAGTCTTCGTCTAACCTCTCGCCGATGAGAACGACCGCGAGCTTCCTCAGCCTCGTCATCGTCACCTGCTGTACGTCAAGGGGTAGAATGCCGATCGAGGAGGCAGGGGCTCCGGCACCGTATTTGTTGAAGTCTACATGAAAAGATCCATAGAGAAGGGTTCGCATAATCTTGTGCATAAGGATCAACAAGGCATTGGGCGGGATCGGGATGTTTCCAAGATGTAGAGCTGTCAGGTGAGGCCAGGGGAGTGCTAGGTCGAGGATTGAAGAAGGGTCTAATTGGCCATCTTGGTATTGGAGAAGGAAGGCGTTATCGAAGCGGTCTCGGGCAGACATCGCGCCTAATCGCAATGGAAGGCTACCTGTTAAAATATCGTGAGTTGTTCGGCGTCGTGAGTGAAGGCCATGGGATGAGAAAGGACTCACAAATGGGATGGGACTCCTCGAGAGGTGATGAGGGCGAAGAGGAAGAGGTGGGCAAACGATTGTTCTCGCCGCCCTCTATTTGTGAAATCTGAATGCATGAATTAAGGACAAAAAAATCAAGGGCTCCTCTTTCTTACTTTCTGACCTGTCAGACTAGGCCGCGCCATTCCCACCGACTGAGCCTATTTTCTGCTCATAAGACACCGGACCGCGCCTTGGACACCTTACCCCTCCACAGTCTGCGAAGAGAGGGAAGACTCTGTTCCCCGTTTATTAGACGTGGGCACTGGAGGAGGGTCTGAAGACGGACGTACGAAAGCAAAGTTTTCTCGCCTCCCTCCTTCGCGTTACGGAGATGGTGCAATACGCCATACAAACTCGCTTTGGAAAGTTCCAAGACATTCAAAAGCCCATGAGCGTAATCACGAATGTATTGGATGAGGGTCTCCTCTGTGAATGGCCAATGGTTCGCCAGAGGATCCACTGGCGCATCGCCGCCATCCCCATAAGGGCCACATGTCGTTCGACGACAACGGCGCAGTGATGGCTCCACGCAGTGATAGCTCCGTCGAATAGGCGCCCAAGTATCGAGACTGACCCTAAGGCGAATACAGGGCGCATAGGCGGATTTCTTGCCGGTTCGCTCGCATCCCAAGAATGCTGGCCAGTCTACGAGTTGCGTGGACCGATGGGACTAGATATCGTGTAGGTTGGGCAACGAGGTACGATAGGCTTTCCTCGGTGCGCACTGGTTATTTTTACGCACCCCGATTGGGGCTAAATGAGTCCGCAACGAGATGCAGGGTCGACGGAGGGCATTGGTACGAGCGAAGTGGACCCACTTTGGCGGCGATGCGGTGTTCGAACGTCGGGTCCTCCTGCTCGTTCAGATAATACCACAGCCCCTGAAATACGATGGCGATGGTGAGGCCTCGTCCAATTGAATTTCATGGGGTACATGACGTGCATGAATTCCGAATATTCCACGCACGTCGCACAAACTCATGAAAGAGACGACGATACTAAACGAGAAGGTGAATGAACGTCAAAATAATGCGACAAAACGAGGACAGAAGAGAGAATGAACGGAACGGCGTAGTCGCGGAGGTGGTTAGAACATCAGGAACCAGGCGGGAAATATGTGATTGGGAGAGCGTTGCGAAATAAAATTTGACAGACATACCCTCGCTCTGAAAAGTCTATAGTGTCGACCGATTGATCCGTCGGCTGGTGGACGTGACTGCTCGCTGACCTGTGTTCGGGTTGAGTATGAAAGTCATGATCAGGATTTTCATGTTCAGAGACGATGGCGTTCGCCGGTCACGATATAGGTGCTTTGAAAGACGGGCATTCGAATTCGAAGACCGCTGCTGCTGATGATTGAACGCAAGAGCAGGGGTTTGCCGATGCGCCAGAAACTACGAGGAGTAAAAAAAGTGGTGTGAACGTGGCAGGACGGCTCTTCTGAGGATCACAATTACGTACATAGGGCGACCCAGCTCGAGTAAGTTAAGAGGTTGAGGCTCGGTGATGAGCCGGACTGCTCCCTGACCCCGGTAAATCCCTTTTTTCGACCTTCATCATCACATTCTTGTCGTCCCCTCGATCCCCGACACCTTTCCCATAGAGCCATATGGTTCCTCGACACACCCGGAGATCCTCAGTCAGCAAAAGCATCCGTCCCGTGACTGGCACCGCCTCTTTCCCTCTCTTTCCCGTTTCACCGAGACGCTCGGCGCGCCTCCCTTTCCTTGTTAGGTAGCCTTTTCCCCCATCAACGCAGTTGCCGCCTCGCCGCCTCTCCCCTATTCCATTCCTGTTTCATTCTTATCTAAAATTTTCTGTTTTTCTTTCTTCCTTCACCCACGGCTCGGATATCTTCCTTGCCGGGCTCTTCTTTCTTCATAGATATAATCCATGTCTACACACTCACACAATATAGAGAATTTAGTTCGTTTTTCCGTCTCTCACCTCCCTCGTTCCTCGCTCTCTCACTCGTATTCCGGAAGCACCGTTGCCTCATTCGTCCCGTTCCCACGCTTAGCGCCCGCATTCGCCATCCGTCTTCGAGTCGCGCGCGCCCACTGGTTAGAGCCGCACAACCACGGAACTGTCCTCGCACCTCAGAGCCACTCATTGCGGTGTTTTGGGTGTGTGTTTGTCATTCATTATTCGCACGATCACCCCACCGTAGGCACATCATCGGATGGTGATGAACCCGACGAACTATGGCGCGAAAGGGAGAATCGGCAGTTGTTATTTGGGTTGTTGAGGTCGACTTGGAATCATACTGACAGGGCCCAGCGCTCCTTCCTGTAGCACATTGGCCGAATCCCAGGCATCGGCACCTGTTGTACACCCGAGGCCCACACCGACACCGACGCCTGCGGTCTACATCAGGACAGGTCAACTGGATGTCGGAGAACCGATGGGGAATTCGCAAAGATGTTAGGCAACTTTCTAGCATGAACGCGGCACTGAGAGGTCAAAAATAGAAGGGATCAGCCGCTGGTCGTTGTTGCGCGTCCATGCTGGCATGAAGGGGCGAAACTTCATATTAAGGAGGTCGGTGCCGCAGCCGTTAGCGGGCACAAAGCGATAGTCAGCGGTGCTTGCTGTAGATAAAACATCAGCGGTCGTCGATTGAGATGAAAAACCAAAAGAGAGAAGGGGAAAAGCCGAAGAGATCGAAGTATTAGAAGCGAGGAAACGTACCAGCTACTCGCCTCGGTCTTGCTTGATGTTGCACGTCCGACTTAGACTGAAGAGGCTGAAGTCGAGGCCGGGGTGGTGTTCGTGAAGGATAATACTAAAAGCGCGTCCATGAGCGGTGCGAAATTGACTTCCGTGGCAGTCGGTCGGGTCGGGTCAGATGCAACTTTCAAAGTTGTGATCATAGAAATTTTTTGAAGTTGATATCTTCTTTCCTGTCCAGAAAGATGTCAGGGTTGGGATTCTACGATGAATACAACACGAAATGAACAGACCGGATGGCCTGAGCTTGATGAGTGAATGACGGCAACGGCGAGGAGTTCAGAGGAATAGCGCATATAAGAACGGAGCTGCCTTCTCAACGACAGATCTTCAGCGAGAACCTAGAGGAAATCACATAATGAGCACAAGGTTAGGATGCGTAGAGGATAGAAGAAATACGAGCAAAAAAAAATTGCGAGGCTGACGAGACACCAGACGTCCGCTGCCGTCGCGGCTGAAGAGTCATGTTCAAGCCGCTGAACGCGATGAATGACGGAGAACGTGGAATGGGGAAAAAAAATTGCAACGGAAAAAAACCAGGTGGTATCGAACGAGATGAGGATGAGAAACGTATTGCAGGAGCAGTCAACAATGGGAACGAAAAGACCATCATCGCGAGAACCGTTGGTAGAAACCACGAGGGTCATAGAACAGAGAGCTTACCCTCCGCCTTTCTCCACTCTCGACACACACCGGGACACCAAACTTCCGCCTAGGGAGGCAACGTGATGCTCTTCTCAGCCCCCTCTGCCCTTCTCGCATTCAACGCTGCACCTGCCAGCGACGCAAGCAAGGCCAGGGTGGAAATTTGAGGTCGATGGTTGCCGCGAGAAGCAGCACGACAGCGAGTGTCGACGATTCGGCGAATGATGCGCCATTGAGAGTGCTGTTGCTGACGTAGGGCGAGCAGGTGATACGCTAGGTGCTCGAACACCGAGGACCGACTTCAAGAGGTCAAGGCCTTGGGGTTGGAGGTACTGTTGCCGTTCCATTTATCGTTGTTCGTGCTGAGACCAGGGTTGTATTGCGTAATCCTGGGGCTGGGTACCAGAAGCGGTGACGACAGAAAAAGAGTGTTGGATTCGCGTCTGCCGGGGTGCAGAAGTCGAGGAAGAGACAGCTCGCTGGGTGGTTTCGGTTTACCTGGGCGTCGAACTGGCTGCTATTGGAGAGCTGGAGTTGTTCTGAGCACCACGAGAAGAATCAGACAGACGTTCTTTGGGGAAATAAAATGTTGAATAAACGCACCGTGGGTCCAGATTGATCTCCATCGACCTCTATGCGGCCCTTGAACTACCCGCCTCGGCGTCTACCAGACTCAGACCCGAAGAATTGTTGTAGTCGTCGTGCTTCGCTTCTACTCGGCAATGTACGGTGGATGTCGAGTGTCGTACGTCGAGGAGAGTGCATTGGTAGAGGTAAGTGGGATTTGGCCACCCAGTTCGAAAGCATAGAGGAAGTCGCTGTCGATGTCGTGGTGAAGATCAGAGATCGTGTTCCAGTCCACTTTCGGACCATCGGCCGAACTATGGTAGTGATCAGGTTGCATCTTATCTTATCGTCCCTTCGCTCTCCGGTCACGACGTGCATGTCCTCCAACCTCTTTCCTACGTTTGAACCTCTTGCCGTTCACCCGCATATGCGCTAACTACCCAACCCTACATCCCCTCGCACCCCGCCCCGGCACTGTGCGTCCTAACATGAACATCCGAAGCTTCGGTCTAACTTCTCGCTGTGGCGCTAGCTGCATGTCCCCGTTTCTCGTGCATACCTTTCTCCTCTTTCTCCCGCGTCACCCACCTACGTTTCTCTTGTTAGAATGCCCCACTCGTGGCTCTGGCCGCTCTATTCTGCCTCTCGACCCCGCCTGACAGCATTATTCTTCCGTCTTCCATCTCGTCTCCCCATTCCAGCCCGCATGTCCCTTTCATGTCTGCGTCTCTGGTTTCACGGACAGACAACCCTGGCGCAAAAAACACCGTTCTTCGGTCACTTCACGCTGGGAAGATGGTGGCGGGTCGTCATCTAGTGTCCTATTCGTTCCAATATTGATTTCTATGGCGCTCGAAACCACCAGCTACGTCGATTGATTCCCTTCGTACTTGCGCGTGTTTAACGTGCATTTAACACGCATATATCCTCTCTGACATCAGTGTGCTCTGCACGCTCTCCGTCTGCTCCTCGTGTAGGGTAGCTTCTGAGCATGTACAATGAAAGCAGTGGCGTACTGTCGACCAAATTCGAGGTGGGTATGACCTATCGACGCTTGAGAAACAATTGCTTTCAACCTCGGTGTTTCACCTCCGCTTCGCAGAAAGCGACTACGCGATTATAAACGATCGTATGAAATTTTTGATCAGCAATGCAACGCGAGATGTGGGTGGCAAACTTAGCTCACGGACCTTGTACATAAATCGTAGGGGGTGTCAGGACCACCTCGTCCAAAACGAGGGAGAGCGATGCACATTGACACCATGGCCATCAACGCCACGCCGCATTTGAAGTCAGATTGCTTCCGAGGTAGCCATCGAAGCCTCCAACATAAGTCTCAAGTCTCCTCTATTCGAAGGGGGGAAGAGAGCCATTCAAACGGATTAGAAAGTGAACAGGGACGGACGGACGGAGCCTGCACGAGTGGTCAGAGCTCTCTTCCCCTCATGAAGCGTACGGTTCAAAGACGATCCGAGGATGGATTAAGTGAAGAAAGCACGTCGGGCAGTTCAATCTATTCCGATGCAGAGATGGAAAATGGGATGCCAGAGATAGACGAATTCGGGCTGGAGAGGGTTGAGTACTACACGAACTGCAGATACCAGGCACGCGAAAGGCGCACTCTGGATTAAATTTGAAGCAGTACGATGAAGAACCGAATCGCTCCCTTCCCGAGTTGCTAATCCCGAAGCATGGAATCCGTGTGCAAAGGATCGAGACAGATAAGTAGTGATAAGGCAGGAGAGAAAACATGGAGTAAGGCAGGAGCGACGTGGGAGAGTAATGTGTGAAACGGATATCTGCAAGTGAAAAATGAGAACGTGGTTTTTGTGGAGGGACACCTCGTGGCAATAATGAGTGAAAATAAGAAGACGGAAAGGTCGTAAGTCGGGGAATCGTGCGACAACGCATCGACTCGGACCTCGTAAACTTCGACGAGCCCCCCTTATGACCGTCGTCGAGAAAACGCCCAAAGACCGTCCCGTCTGGATTAGCCACTGAACAGAAGAGTGGCATTGACAACGAGATAAAGTAGAACCGAGCTCAAAGAGTCCCAGCCCCACAGACTACATTCAACCACTCCATACGAGGTCATAGAAATTTGCGAAGGCATACACCGCATTTCATCTGCATCGACGCAGAATGCACTAGTGATGGCTAGCACTATGCGGTGTCCTGCCTGAGTACTATGTCCGGGCATGGGAGTGGTGGATGGGCCTATGACAGAAGGTTGCAGAGGATCCAGAGAAAGTCATGAAATTATATTCTGCACAGAAGTGAGAAGACGGGGAAGAAAGACGGCAGGAGGGACGTACATGACTACGGATCCATCGAAGCTACCCCCATCATCAACGGCCATCATTGTCCTTCGACGCTTCCTCCGATAAAGGGACAGGAATCGACGATGAAGCGACCATTGTTAGGCCTTGATTCGGGTCTGTCCGCAATTGATGACATGGACTGAGGTCGGCCCGTTCGTTCAAGTGCAGACAAGAGGAGCTAGACTAACAGTGTGTGCCGGTGAAGATTTGATGGGGAAATCTGTCGAGCTTGAGGCCTGAGGAGCGCAGGGAGAATCCTGAAGCAGGATATATGGTAGAAGAGACATGGACATGGAGGGAGAAACCAAGCGGCGAGAAACAAGGGTTGCTCGGACTTTGAAATTAGATCGCTCCAATATCCAGATAAGATAAGGATCGACCTCACTCCCACCTCCTGGTCGCAACGTTTTCGAAACTTGTATTCAGACTTCCACCACATTTTTTCACCGTATGTTCATCCAATGATTTTACTGCAATTTCGCTAAAGTATAGAGCTTGAATAGCTGGACTATTAGGCTTTCATTCGTAATGGACGCCGAGCACCAGTCGACCAACTTTAGATGCGCTACGTGTGGCGAGGAAGGAAACTTCGGCTCGAGTTACCCGACCACTTCCTGCTCGCGAATAGGAAGACGCGACTCTGCTTGTCCTTCATGCGTCAAAATTCAGGCTGTAGATCGTCAAATCGCCGAAACGCGTGCCTTTCTCGCGCATTTGAAAGCACATCGGGCTACCTTGCTGCGCAACATCAACAAGGATCACGACCCCTTCTTGGACATCATCCCGACCGAGCTCGCGTCCCGAATCTTCACGTTCTGCATGGAAGATACTGTCCCAACCGCAGTCAACAATCATGTTCCTTTAACTCTGGCCGCCGTCTCGAGGCGATGGCGGGCAATAGCACAGTCGACGGCGGCGTTATGGACACAGATTCGTCTTGAACTCAACCACCTTCATCATCTCCCCGAATGCGAGGACCTGCTCCGCCAGTGGCTTGAGCGCTCAGCGCAACTACCGCTTTCAATCTTTCTCCACGCCTGGTTTTCCTCCTGCCTCGATGATGATCGATGGGGCATTGTCTACTCCGTTGTCAAGATTCTAAACGAACATTCTTCCCGATGGTGTCACCTCACCCTTCACGTCCCTTGTTTTATAGTTGGCCAATTCAAAAGCGGTCCCGAAGGTGCTCACAACCTTCGGGTGCTCTCGATTAAACCTTCATTCTTGTATACCACTCACTCTGACACATTGAAAAAGGGCTTTGATGTTGGAACACCACTTCCTTCTCCAGAGACCGTCACATTAGTAGGCTTCCATTTGGCGGATATAAAGATCAGGTGGGAGAACGTCACAAATGTGTCTCTTTCGACCCTCAGCATCCGCGAGTGCTTCCGCCTGTTTGAAATGGCTCCCCGCCTCCTTGAGTGCACGCTGCACTACATCAATCCAAATTCGACCCTCACGCCGAACCCGATATCGCCCATCTTCCTTTATCAACTTTCGAGGCTGGACATCGACGCTCGATTTACTGCGGAAGATCTTTTCGACCACATGGTCCTCCCGTCTTTGAACTCGTTGGTATATCGTGGATGTGAACAACCCCTACACCCGCTGATATCCTGCATCCGCCGATCCGCCTGTCCAATAACAACTCTAACCTTCAATCAACACTACATTGAAGATATCGGAACGGATATCTACAAGCTACTGTGGGCGGTGCCAGTCTCGAAAAACTAGTCATCAGGGGTGTTCGCATTCATGACAAATTTTTTGATCTACTTGCACTCCACACCGCCCCGGATGGCTCTGAAGGATTTACAGAGACAGATTTTCTCCCTCGGCTAAAAGACATCCAGCTCAAATCTGCAAGTACCACTTCGCAATTCTCTTGGAGTGCGGTTCGCAACGCCTTGGAATCCCGAGTTATCGGAGAACACCCGCGCCTTGACTGATTCGACCTAGAGTTCTATGCAGATTGTTACGACGAGGTGTACAACATGGACGAGACCAGCCTCGTGTTTTTCGAACACCTCCTGGATGACAGTTTCCCGTTGACGATCTTGAACACATCCTCGGCACGCTTTCCCAACGCAATTGAATATTCGAGGAAGTACCACGAAATTTTGAAGAAGGGTCGAGTCCCCGTTACTACTGGCTAAGGTGCGCAACTAACTGTCTTCTTATTTCGCTCCATGGGGTCCTTCATCTCCGTTGTTTCATTCTACAGCCTGTCCGGAATCTGTCGTTCCCGAGTGGAATGGAGAAGGAGGTGGGGTTTGCTATTCCCTTAACTCAAGGACAATGTGATTAATTTTCCTTCTTAGTAGCTGAACTCATCATATCGCAGGACGTTACGAGCTGCAGGGCAACTGTTTTGTTCACCCAATTCTGAAATGGCAATAATATGTCGACTACTTTCCTGAATATATACTCTAGAGGTGAATTATCTCCATTCCGTACGAACACACCCTGCATCCATGCACAATAAGTGGCGCCGTAAGTCCTCGAATGCTCTGCAAAAAGGGCTCTGCGATTGTTTGAACTGTCGTCGTTTATCCTTCTCTGCCTGAGGGGCAGCATCGGACCGTAGATCCGGACAGATAAATATAACGCATCTTATCTGATCGGCGGTGGCACCTTTCTTCATTCTCAACCACCACCATGTCGTTCTCGTCAGTTGTGTTCTGCGACCCGAATATCCACCTCCATAGTCAATCCACACTCGGGATCTTTGGGGTGTAACCTCGCGCTATTGCGTCTCGTCCCCTATCCGTCCTACTCGTGTAGCCCAGCTGGTCCCGTCTTGCCCCAACCGAGGAGGTCGCTTAGATCTCGCAAGATCAATCCAGCATGCCTGATTTCCTGAAGGAACGGTTCGGAGGTGTGGTGTTTTGGATAATACCTCCAGTACGTCCACCGCGTCTTCGCCTTTTGTCCAACCCTCTCGTTCTTCTCCTAGCGGCGGTCTCGTTCATGGACTGTCTCCCTTGTCATGGGCCGCTTTTGGAACCTGGACGTTTCTTCGCCTGTCGTGTTCTTCGCGCCTCCAGTGTCATTGTGGTCTTAGATACACATGGCCCGTCGCTGCGCGATATGATTGAGCTAGTGAGGAGAGCTACTCATATAGATGAAAGAGCAACTCGGCGCAACACCTCTCGTTTCAGCAATTTGGACACCAAACCCTCCCGGGCCTCCCCTCTTCTATCTTCTATCTTTTCTTCGTCAAGTCCGAATGCGGACGAACTGCTTTCGTCACCTCTCTCCGAATTGTGCCCTTTCGAGACGAAGCAGGAGCGATGGAGCTCCGAACCACTCACGCAGGTGATGGATCAGTAATCCTTTAATTTTTTTCTGGTCCTCTAGCGTGTGGAGGGCTACAGTCTCTTGTACTCTGTCTCTCCTCTTCTAGAGAAACGGGCGCATAGACATAGAAAGCCGTGGGCCACCACTAAGCGATCTCCGTCTCTTCGAGGATGTTCTGCGCCCTTCCCAAACAAAGTAGGAGCGGTGGATTGTGACCCAGCTCACGCAGGGGATGGACCGATAAGCCACTGGATCTTATCGCGGTCTTCCAGCGTGTGCGCCATGTCTTCGTAATGCACCGCTCCTCTGTTGTACAGGAATGGGGCTGATGCCTCACAAGCTGGCTTATACCATCCGCTCAGTGTCGGCGTACGTAGTGCTAGGTTCATCATCGATTGTGCTCACTCGACTCACGGCGACACCTCCTGCGTCTCTACGAAAGGGACATCCTCGCGGGCTTCCACACGGTCCGCTATCTATTATTTTCTCGTATGTTCGACCATCAACTATATTTGTCTATCGTTCATCTCGTATGGTGGTCATATCGCCGATTCTGTGGTACGAGATCCAGATTCATGGCCGTCTCCCGTGCTGGTGATACCTTCCATTATGGACGAACGAAGATACGACCTTGGACATCCCTCACGCTGGGGCGCGGACCGCGGTTGATGGTGTTACATACTCCGTCGCGAGTCCCACTTGCGCTGTACGGACAAACTCTGGGACCTTCTTCCTTCCGTCTGATCTGCGTCACCTCTTCACGTTCTGGCTCTTTCGAACCTTTTATGGCCTCGATCCCTCTCATGTCCGCTCGGGATGGTCCCAGGAAACCTTACTGGATTCGTTCGGAAAGGTGGCAGCGTTTGTCACTATATGGCGTCTCTTCCTACTAAACCATTATCCTTCATTTTTTCCACGACGCATCCTAAGCCTCGCCGAGAATCGATCACTGTGAATGCGCGTTCGAAGCATGCGGACTTTCATTTAGTCTTGGTATTTGAATTCATCATCCTGTCTGTCCCTGGCTCTAGGAATGTGGGTGTCAGCAACTAGGAAGTGTTCGAGCATCGTTGCCTGAGAATTTGACGGTAAGGGCGGAATTGGCCAATCTGTCGTGCTAATGGACTTCAACGGCGCCAAAATTCCAGAATGAACAAAAATTGCAGCCCAAACAAAATTCTCATCCACAATTGCCAACAAGGGCAAGAATTTATTCGTCGCCAAATGAACTCAATAGGTACGTATCCTTACACATATCAGTCCAAATCACCCAAGACCTGTATCAATCGCACGAATAATCCATCCTCCTCTTCAGTCTCGCGTTTTCGTCTCCTTGGTGCCGTGGTGGGCCTCGGTGACGTGATGGGCCTCGGCACTGAAGTGGGGCGGGGATTTGGCTTTGGACTGCTGCCTGGCTTCTTGGGGTCGCGCACGAACAAGGATTCGTTGTCTTCGAGCTCGCGCGCCTGCCTGGTGCGGCTAGGCTGCAGACGGCGGGGAGCAGCGGAGAAGTCGTCGCATCCCGCAAGGTGTTCATGCGAGCTATGTAAAGGCGCTGCAGTCAGGGAACCTGATGATCCCTGAAAGAATGCAGAGAAAGACGTACCCGACGGCTCCGTGTGGGTGCTGCTGGTGTCCGTCCACCTCGAACGGGGCTGCAATGGTGGGAGCAGCGAGCAAGGCAGAGAGAATGAGATAGGTGGGGATGTGGATCATTATGACGATGTGATGGTGGGTGTGAGGTTCGTGTAAAGCTTGCGATCAACGCAAAGACGATGGGTTTGTTAGATGATGTTGGGGTGAGACCAGCTGAAGAGCCCTCCTCAGCGTAGGATTTTATACAGTTCCGTAGCCCATCGTCAGTTCGTGCAGTCCGACTCGTCGCTGGATCTTTCCCGAGTCATAATACCAATACACGCTTCGCCAATCGTGGCGACTCTCGAGTCTAGACGAACGCCTGTGGTTAATCCGATTGAAAGTCATCAGTGGTGACTCCTTGGAGGCCGTTCTGCTATTGAGAAGCAGGTGAATTTGGCAGATTTCGAAAGATACTTCGGGCTCTATACGGCACAGGAAGAAGCTATCAGCATAATCACGACTTTGGAACAGGGCAACATGACGTACGAAGAATATTGCGAGGTATTCGCTTCGTATTCTGGCAATACAGGATACAACGAGGTGGATGTCCTTTTCTACCATCAACGCTCTCCCTACTCCATTCTCTTTCATTCTTTTTTTCTCTTTGCGAGTCCTTATCATAGCGATCTAATCTGGTAGCGAGCCTCCATGACTACCCACTCGATAGACCGAGTCGATATTCTCCTCCTGGACCTACTGGACCTGGACTCGGATGGAAAGAAAGGTGGGCTTAGACGTCAATCGAACAGAAGGCTCGGGAAGAACATGTTCCATGGACCAAGATGAGATAGCCCTAGAAATAACAGAAACGAGAAGACGACTCTATCTGTCCAATAAAAATGAGTTTCGTATCATTTGTAAACCATTTCCTCTTCCTCTATCTAGCCATGTAGACAACCACTCAGTGGCGCAAACGGTAGAAGTCCATCAGTCTCCGCTGCAGATAAGGACGAGACCACATCATGAACGTTAAACCTCTACAGGACGAGCACGGCGCAGTAGGCGTGAAAGATTTCACATCCTTCTGCTCATGGTCTCGAGGAAGTTAAATCCGCATGAGGGATCCCGTCCTTGTCCTTGTCTACACCGCGAAAGATGATGTAAACAAGGAAAGGAGGCGCAGAGTCACATTCTAGCAATTTCCTTCGAGTAACCGGATCGGACATGCGAGAAAGGAGGAGTTGTGATGAAATAAGTGGCGACAAAGATGCTGATGAAAGGAAAGAAACGGAGGGATACTTAGAGAAAGATCAGGAATCCAAGTATTCGGTATCGATACTCGATAGGAACTCGGGCTAGATAAGACAACGAGCTCGAGATGAGCCAAAGCGTCATGCCAAACGGACAGAGGAGTTCAAAGAACCAATAGCATTTAAGCCGCAGTATCGGACTGCGGCACGAGGAATACGGAATGTCTAACCTCGGTTGGCAGTATGACAACTTGAGCATAGGCACCACAACTCTCTTCCTGAGGTTCTGACTAGGATCCGGGCTGCTCAAACCACAGGTAGGACATCGAGAGGAACGATCCGGAACGATGGATAATGCAAAGAGAACGAATGCGAGATAAGAATAAGAATAAGGTAAAGAATAAGGTAAAGGCGGAGGGGACTGAAGGTGAACGGAATTATAAAAAAGACGAGAGCGCATGTGGTGTTGAAAGAAAAGAAGGCTGAAGGCACAGAATCTGCGCAGCTTCAATTTGGAAAGCAAGGCAATTAATAGGCGCGGCGGAGCAGCACTCGAGACATTGACATATTCTCGCGCACGCGGAGAGGGCTCGAGAGGCGTTAAACAAAGTTGAGAGAAGGTGCGCAAATGCGACAACGCTCAGAAACACATCGAACACAACACGAGTCGCCCGCCGAATGCTCCACCCGCTCCTCAACGTCCAAATATACTTTACCCAGCGGTATCAGAGAGGTGATGTATCGTGATATCTGGGAGATATTGATATCGCGGGCCTCCCCTGCAGAGAAATGCTAAATGCTGCGCCGCGCGCCTCGTTTGCCGGTCTGGGATGTTCGATACGCTGAGGAGCGGGTGTGTTTCTGGTGGATTGGCGGATGTGAAAGATGAAGCAGACGGGAGAATGAATGGGAATGGATGACAAGAAAAGGGTGATGGAAGCGGGGGACAATGAGGGTGCTTATACCCATACCCATCCTGCGAAGAGGCAATATCCACGAGGATAGAACAAGGATCCTACAATTTAGATAATTGCGCAGAGGACAACCAGGGAATTTCGTAAGGGCCTCGCGCATGAGGCGAAAGGCTGATAAATCCTCTTCGCCGAAGGACGAGAGGCCAGAGAAGGAGAACAAAAACCAAATGGTGTAGATGTCCATCTCCCGCATGCATATCTCCGAGCTCTATCTCTCCCGCGGCGATTAGGAAGGGCAGGGAGAGGATTCGGAGAGTTTGGACGAGGCAGGGATATTGGATATTGTATGATTGAGTCGCTGGATGCAACTCGACATGGGGTTCATGGCAGAGAGACATGATCGTGCCAGGAACGGTACCGTCCTTCACCACGAATTGATTGAAAATGTGCAGAGTCCGTTCAATATCATGAGCGGATGCACCAGAACAATGGAAATCGCTGTGGTGCGGGTGCGGCAGGGAAGAGTCAAGGAATATGTCGCTTCAATCGACGCATACAAAGGGCACATACGTTCGAACGAAGGAAGAAGAAAGGTGGTTCGTCGGTTTCGAGGTCGTAAAGATGGATCTGAGAAAAGCATCTCTCACCTGCGCAGATGAAACGCCGTGATTTTCCATACGCCCTCCTAGAAATGTCCCCTAGCGAGAGACGAAGGTGAATTTAAAGGACGCATGCGGGCCCATCACGAGCGACGATACGATGCCAAAGGGCTCTTTGTCCTTTCAGTGGTCGATGATGGGCGATCCGAAGCGATCCTGGGCTCATTTCGCGGCTTCCTATGGATAGATCAATGGAGAATTGCATAAAACGAATTCAAGTGCAATTTACTCGTGTCCTCTTCGAAAATGTTCTTTCTTCCTGTCTCCTTTCCTTTCTCATTCTCTCGTTGACACCAATCCGTTCTGCTGGTGCTGGCCTTTGTCGGAGTGTTCACACGTGCAAGGGAGGCGAGAGGAGCGGAGGGTTGACAAAGGACATGGCGCTCGTATATTAGGCAGAGATGGAGAGGGAGAAGGAGATGAGTAGACAGGAGCAAGAGGGGAGCGAATGGGTTTCTGAGCAGATCGGAGGGATAAGATAAGATAAAGTCTGATCGGATCTGCGGTCCGCGAACCCCTTGGGTCCGACACAGCTTCACATCGTCTACCACACCTCCACGCCCTCGTGTCAACCCCTATCGCCCCCTACCTCCTCCACGATCTGTAATCCTTCCATCTGCATGTTCCGCACGTTGCCTGAACTCGGCATCGAATGCGCACGGAAACAACGTATAAAAGCTACTTATACTGAAGGAAGAAGGATGACATGAGCGGACTCGGTTGTCCCCAACTACGTGTTTGCTTCCAGGTCTTGTCAGTCATTACGAACGGGGCTCTGGTGCTCTCGAACTCTCGGAGGCACGAGGTGCGTGCTCTCTCTGGTTGTTCCCCAAATCTTGACTCACACCTCGTTTCTCTTCCATGTTCTTAGACGTAAATCTCCCCACGATCTTTTCGCCGCCTCCATTCACACCACCCTCCGCCCTCCCTTCCTCCGGCGCCGTCCCACTCCCTCCGTCCCTCCCACTGTCCCCATTCCCCTTCAGCTACTCGGCTCCATCAACGTCAACGTGCCGCACTCTCTGTCCCGCCCGCTCCCGCTCCCACTCAATCGTTCGCATGCACATCGTCCTCAGGCCTCAGGCCACCACCGCCACCCCCTCATCTCGTCTCGTCGTCCTCCTGTACCGCCACTCGCCCTCATCGTCTAACATCAACAGGCTGAGGGACGAGATCGATCGCTAACTGCATCACGAATGAGCAAGAAGAGCATGACGGCTACAACTTCAAGGGTTCTAGGGTCTTGTCGTCGAGGACTCATGCTGGGCTGCCGCTTGCAGGATCCGGTTCTCGGTGAGTAATCTACTGGTACCCTTGTATTCCGTTTGTTGCTGTTCAAATATTCATTAGCACTTTCGATCCTATGCCCACCCTAGAGTACTATATCTCCCTCGTCGACCTACCACTCTGCTCCCTGCGCTCTCTTCGCCGCCTCCGTCCGCACCACCCTTTCTGCCATCCCGCCGTCCCATCCCCCTACCCCCATTCCCCTACCCCCTCCGCTGCTCGGCTCCATCAATGTTCCCCGCTCTGTCCTGCCCGCTCCCACTCACGCGTTCACATGCACATTGTTACTGTACCTCCGCCCCCATTTCCCCCCTCTCGTCTCGTCTTCTTCCTGTACTGGCCCTCGCCTCGTCAGCATCGTCCAACGTCAAGTTTCAACAGGGACGAGATCGATCGCGACCTGTATGTATCACGAGCCAGCAAGAAGAGTATGCCGAATTTCTGCATTCTCGCACGTCCTAGGCTCGCCGAGCGTGAAAACTCCTATGACCCCGTCCCCAAGACGCATGGCGGCTAGGGTCTCAAGCATTGTCGATGGCACCGAGTAGGAGCTGGATCGCCAGTTACAGGATCCAGTGAGTAATTTATGCTTTGAATTTGTTTTATGCAAGTCTCCGTCGATCTATCCAGATTCCATAGGAACCTGCGAAATAAGCCCAGGATCGCCCGTCATCGACACTGCACTGAAAAGACAAAACGAAGAGCCTTTTGCTTTTGGCATCGTATCGTATCGTATCGTCGCTCGTGATGGGCCCTGGACCTCGTGCGCGCTTCGCTGCACCTTCGTCTCCCGCTGGGGATTTTCTAGGTAGTAGGAGGGCGTATGGAAAATCACGCCGTTTAATCTGCGCAGGTGAGAGACTGTAACGCTTTTCTCAGATCCATCTTCACGACCCTCGAAACCGACGAACCGCCTTTCTTCTTCCTTCCTTCCAACTTATGTTCAATTTTTCTTTCTCTTCTCTTCTTCTCCTTGTCTCCTGTTGGGTATGTCCTTTGTATGCGTCGATTGAAGCGACATATTCCTTGACTCTTCCCTGCCGCACCCGCACCACAGCAATACCCATTGTTCTGGTGCATCCGCTCATGATATTGAACGGATTCGGTCTCTGCACATTTCCAGTCAATTCGTGGTAAAGGACGGTACCGTTCCTAGCGCGATCACGTCTCTCCGCCGTGAACCCCATGTCGAGTTGCCTCCGGCGACTCAATCCCTCTCTGAACCCTTTCCTGCCCTTCCTATTCGCCACAGGAGAGATAGAGCTCGGAGATATGCACGCGGGAGATAGACATCTACACCATTTGGTTTTTGTTCTCCTTCTCCGGCGTCATGTATCGTGACACCTCTAATGCTCCATCTCTCATCTTTCGGCGAAGAGGATTTATCATCAGCCTCAGGTTCGCCTCGTGCGCGAGGCCCGTACGAAATTCACCGAATGTCTCCTACACAGTTGTTCCTTGTTCTATGCCTCGTGGATTTTGCCTCTTTGCAGGACGTATAGGAGTATCCTCGAGGCGACACTCGTAATTACCCGTGTCTTCCCTTTCATTTTTAATTTCAATTCTCGCTTCACGATTCCTCCATTCCCGCACGTCCGATCCGGTCAGGAAGGGCCTCGCCTCAGGGATACACAATTCATGGTGGGGACGCAACACCGTTCGTATCGATGTGGCGTTTCCTTCCCAAGAATCATTCGATCTCCCTGCTGGAGAGCCCTTCCTCTGGCTCACATGTACGCTGCGAACTTGAAGGAAATTGCTAGAATTCTGTGCCTCCTTTCCTTGTTTCCGTCGTCTTTGGCGGTGTAGAGGACGAGGACGGGATTCCTCATGCTGCTTCCTGGAGACAATGAGCGGAAGAATGTGAAACCTTTCACATATATCTGCGCTGTGCTCGTTCTAGTTGATGATGTGGTCTCGTCCTCAGCGGAAGCGTAGACTGATGGACTTGATTCTTCCCGAAGACGAGGCTCAAGGCTTACAGCCCAACGAAAAGCGAGTTTCCTCTAATATGCGATCGAAATCACTCGTAAGCCATTTCCTCCTCTATTTTATTGGAGCTCTCCTCGTTTCTGTTATTTCTGCTGCTATTCATCTTGGTCCGAGGAACAACTTCTCGAATTGATGGACACATGTTTATTATCTACAAAGATAAGAGAGACCGGCATAACAGATCTCCAACCCGGTGTGATGGAAGAAAGAAAGATTCCAAACAAGAATGTGTTGGCGCAGTGGAAGAAAGAACTTGATATTCGGGCCTCCTACAGAGGTCCTTATATACTGTACATACTATGTATCTAGTGTAGCTTCTACAACTATCTACTAAATACTTATACGAAGCTATGCTACGATGACTAAGCTCCATTGCAGTATGTACGGACGCTTACTGGAAGATCCGGGACAATGCCGGATTGCCGGATTCCAACAGAATGAAACAGAATGGAGTAGGGGAGAGGCGGTAAGGTGGCAACTGCGCTGACGGTAGAAAAGGGCATCCTAACAAGGCAAGGGTGGCGCACCGGGCGTCTCGATGAAACGGGAAGAGGCAGTGCTGCTGCATTTTCTGACTGAGGGTCTCCGGGTCTGCCGAGGAATCATACGACGGAATGGGAAAGGTGTCGGGGATCGAGGGAAGGACGGGAATACGATGGTCGAAAAAAAGACATTTTTCATCTTCGGATCGTACCATCTGTGTTATCTTGCAGGAATACAAAATCGGGCATCGGTCGAGCTCTGAGTCCTTTGTTGAGTCCGCGCTTCCAATAATGTTGCAGTGCAACATCATTGAACCCTGTAATGCCAGCAGAGGAAGCGAATTCCCAGTAATATTCTTCGTACGTCATGTTTCCCTGTTCCAAGGTCATAACCATCCTCCTGGCTTCTTCCTGTGCCATGTCGAACTCGAAGTACCTTTCGAAATCTGCCTTGAATTCGTCCCAGCTTGAAAAAGATTCCTCTGGGGGGTTCTTGGCTGCCCTTTCGAGGATACGGGATCGGGTACTATCAGCCCATCTTGTGACCTTTTTGTTTGCGCCTTCCTTGACCCTTGACAAGACAAAGTAGATCTTCGTTTTGAGGTCCTCGATCTCTTCCATAAGGAAATAGCCTTCGCATTCTTGTAAAAATGCTCGGGCTCGCCGTGCGTCTCCGTCATACATGGCCGGTGGCACCATTTCCCAGCGTCGGTCCTCCTTCGCTATCTGTTGAGCAGCATTCTCCATGGCCAAGGCCGATTTATTCCATGCGTTGACGAGATCGGTGAGGATGTTCCACATGATGAGGAAATATAATAGTTTGAGACCGGATAGGTGTTCGTAAAATTGAAGTGAAAGGGCTTCCCCCGATGAATGACGTGGTTTGGTGAGTGTCGAACGGTAGAGGAATGATTCTACTTGTGGTCGAACGCCCGAGGGCTATTGTACGAGTCAGAGGAAGGGTGGAATGAAGGGTTGGTGCAAAGGATCGTCAAGAGCGCTGTAGTAGCCGTCAAGGGGAAACTCTACGGGGGAACTTCGACTTATGTCAGAACCAAGGCTAAACGAAGCCGAAGTTAGAGAATAGCTTCTGCAATGAGCTACTATATATATACTAAATTACCATGAGGCTACCGTATGTTCGACATACGGCTACTGCGGACATACTAGGTGAGGATATACTAGAGAACACAACGACAGTGATGGCTAACGGCAACACAACGGCACCCGCTATTGAAATCGGGAGTGCTGAGGGGCAGCGATTCGTTCATTGGTCGTGGTAATTCGCCCGAGTATGGCCCTTCGGAACTGTACTATGTTTTTACTCAAATCGAAATTCTCGGCTATGAGGAGCGAAATGGGGTCTGACCACATCTCATTTCATAGAGAGATATAACTTTCAATAGCGGCCGCTGCATCAGAGCTCGACGGTGTGAAATTGCCTCTCGAAGGTGACTCGTGAGGTGCAGCCACAGTCACTAGGTGAAGGCATGGTGCCACCGATCAGAAGTAGAACAGTGGAATATGGCACGCTGGTAGGGGTTGGAAACTAGAATGTTTAGCCTGATAGAGCGTGCATAGCAGGATCCAGAATGAGGACTCCAGAGGGTGGGGCATAACTTGAAGCTCCTTTGCACGGAACGGCGAGGCATTTTTCGTACTGCAAATTGCAGAACGCGACAGAGACAAGCAAGAGCAGCGAGATAGCTTCCTCATCGACACACGACCATACACGTTCGACGGGATGCTTGAAACAACTTAGACGCGTAGTAGATTTGAGGCCGAAGTTCCTCATGGATAGTTCGGCTTGAATAGCGTTCCAGAGCATGCTGTGTAAAGACAAAACAAAAAGCTGGAGGACACAGAAGAATCGCCGCGATGACGGAAGATATCAACCCTTGATTCGACTTAGTGGTGCGGAAAGGGGTGGGAGCGGTCAAACGAGGTGAGCGCGTCTTGTCACAGTCACGTCTCCTCCTTCTTCCCAAACCGCCACGCCCAACATGAGTGTACGCCCCCCTCAGATATCTCTTCGTATCTGACCGCGATTTCACCCTCTTACAGACATTTACGGTTGACCAACCAATGGAAGAAGACATCCTCAGCGACGTCGTTCCCAGCAACATCGTTTCGCGACAGGTACGTTCCTCGAACTTTCGCGAGCATCAGTGTTCTTATCTTCTCGAAGCCCAGCCAAGGTGCGGATGGGGAAAGCGAGTACGACGATGAGCCTGCGGAGGAGGATGAGCTTATCAGCGACCGAGAGGTGGGTGGTTCAGCAGGTGGCGAGCTTTCGGAGCAACGTCTAACCGTTTTTGAAAGGACCCTGCCGCAACCGCCGCCCAGGCGAAACAGAATGCGACAGCCGCGAAGCAACAAAAGAAGCAGAAGAGGATTGCGGAGGAGGGTCAGCTGCATCGGAAGCGGCAGGAAATGGACAAAGCAAAGGTATGCTCGTCAACTTTACGCGGTATTCCGTAGTTGATCTTTCCTTTTCAGATTACGGACGCCGTCAAGCGGTACTCGTACCTTCTGGGCCAGACGGAACTTTTCAAGCATTTCGTTGACATCAAGGTCCGCGATAATTTCGTGTTATGGGACTTCGTTCATATCTGTTTAGCGAGCTTCCGACCCCGAATATGCGGCGCTGATGGATGCACAACCGAAACCGAAGGGGAGAGGGCGAAAGAAGGCCGTGTACGTCACTCATTTTCATTCCTTGATTACTATATTCACATCTCTTTGCAGTGATAACAGTGCCCGACATCGAAAGTCAGAGAAGGAGGAGGACGAGGAGATGTTGAAGGATGGAGAGGCGGGTCTGGATGGAAACGACCAGCCATTCGTGTTCGAGGCGTCCCCGAGCTGTACGGTGCCATATTTTCTTCTCTGATTTTCGTTCCTTACCCTATGACGCGTCCAGTTGTCCACGGCGAAATGCGAGCGTACCAATTGCAAGGCCTCAATTGGATGGTTTCTCTACACCACAACGGTTTGAATGGGATCCTCGCCGACGAGATGGTATGTCCATGTCTCTCCCGTGCCCACGCACTCACCTCACGCCGCTCAGGGTCTCGGAAAAACGCTACAAACAATCTCCTTCCTCGCCTACCTTAAGCATTACCGCGAAATCAGCGGCCCACACCTCGTCGTTGTCCCAAAATCAACTCTTCAGAACTGGGCCCGCGAATTTGAACGCTGGACACCCGATTTCAACATTGTTTCCCTCACGGGCAGCAAGGACGAGCGGGCGGAGATCATCGCGACGCGGCTCATCCCGCAAGACTTTGAAGTGTGCATCACATCGTACGAGATCTGCCTCATCGAGAAGTCGGCTTTGAAGAAATTTTCCTTCGAGTACATCGTCATCGACGAGGCCCACCGGATCAAGAACGTCGACTCCATCCTTTCACAGATCGTGCGGTCGTTCCTGTCGCGTGGCCGCCTGCTCATTACGGGCACGCCGCTTCAGAACAATCTCAAAGAGCTCTTTGCCCTCCTCAACTTCATCTGCCCTGAGATTTTCGTCGACTACGCCGACCTCGATTCTTTCCTGCACAAGGACTCGAACGATACGGAGGTTGAGGAGGAGAAAAGTAAGAAGGTCGTCGAGGCGCTGCACAAGATTTTGCGGCCGTTCCTGCTCCGCCGCGTCAAATCCGATGTTGAGAAGAGTTTACTGCCTAGTACGTTCTCGCGTTTTCGTTTTTCTATCGCTCCTTTCTGACTTTCCTTCTCAGAGAAGGAAATCAACATCTATGTCGGGCTTACAGATATGCAACGCAAATGGTACCGTTCGGTCCTGGAGAAGGATATCGACGCGGTCAACGGTATGTACCTTTCCTTCGACACTTAGTACTTGAATCGTCGATATACTAACACCGACGCTCGCTAGGCCTGACTGGGAAGAAGGAAGGAAAGACAAGATTGATGAACATGGTCATGCAGGTGCGTCGCCCTCATCGCCCGTTTCTTCATTGCTTACGTTTTCGACCAGCTTCGTAAAGTCACCTGCCACCCATACCTCTTTGATGGCGCCGAGCCTGGGCCTCCATACACCACCGACGAGCACCTCATTCAGAATTGTGGAAAGATGATCATCCTCGACAAGCTACTCGCACGGATGAAGGAGAAGGGCTCTCGGGTTCTCATCTTCAGTCAGATGAGCCGCGTTCTCGACATCCTTGAAGACTACTGCCTCTTCCGCCATTACAGTACGTTTTTGTTGCTTACAATATCTTCCTATCGTTGACCTCTATGTAGAATACTGCCGCATTGACGGAAGTACCGCCCACGAAGACCGTATCACCGCCATCGACGAATACAACAAGCCCGACTCTGAAAAATTCATCTTTCTCCTCACCACCCGCGCTGGCGGCCTTGGCATCAATTTGACCACCGCCGACATCGTCATCCTCTACGACAGCGACTGGAACCCGCAAGCTGATCTGCAGGCTATGGACCGGGCGCATCGTATTGGCCAGACGAAGCAAGTGTACGTCTTCAGGTTTATCACGGAGGGTAGTGTCGAGGAGAGGATGTTGGAGCGGGCGGCGCAGAAGTTGCGACTGGATCAGCTGGTGATTCAGCAAGGGCGAGCACAGCAGGCAAAGAGTAAGTTCTAAGTTCATGCCTTTCCATCGGCTTTGTTTTGGTTATCATTACTGATACCTTCTCCACCACCAGCGGCGGCGAATAAAGACGAGCTCCTTGAGATGATTACCCACGGCGCAGAGAAGATCATCAATGCAACTGAAGAGTATGTACTCGATCCACTTCGTTGATTGCCACTTTGCTCATCTTTTATCCCGTCTTAGGAGCCTTCTCATCGATGACGACATCGACGCCATCATCCAGAAAGGAGAAGAGCGTACCTCCGAGCTTAACAGCAAATACGAAGCCCTCAACCTCGAGGATCTTAACAACTTCAAGTCGGATGCGTCAGTGCAGCAGTGGGAGGGTGAAGACTTCCGCCCTGGTGTACGTTACGTCAGCTTTGTTGATCTCCACCTCGGTGCTGACCCAACCTTTGCGTTCGTAGAAAAAAGCACTCAACTTCAACCTCCTATCGCTGTCGAAGCGCGAACGCAAGTCCAACTACTCGGTTGACAACTACTTCAAGGATACGCTGCGTGCTGGTCCATCCAAGATCGACAAGGCGCCGAAGATCCCTCGTGCGCCGAAGCAGATCACTGTGTATGTTCACTCAATTTGGTTTTCTACTTTGCGATGCTCATGCAGATTTCCGCCTCATATATAGCCAAGACTTTCAATTCTTCCCACCCGAACTCGCAGCTCTGCAAGAACGAGAGCTCGCCGTACACAAGGCTCGACATTCGTCATCACAACTTGACTGTTCGATACTAACTTCATACTCAGCGTCTCAATGGCATCCCGGCTACCACTCGCGAACCGCAAGGACCGGAAGATACGCCCGAGAAGCTGGAGGAGGAACGTCTTGCTGCGCAGGAGTTCATAGACACAGGTATCTCGACATTGTCGCTTTGGATATTATGGTGGTTGACGTGACTACTCTCCATAGCCGAACCTCTCGATGATGACGATCTCGAGTTGAAGGAGCAGTACGTCCAACAGGGCTTCCCAGATTGGAGTCGACGAGACTTCCAGCAGCTCGTTCGCGCGATGGAGAACTATGGATGGTGAGTTCTCGCATGGTCGTCTACCGTTTCTTCGAGGGCTGACGTATATGACTAGGGGTGCCGATGCCATGTATATCAGTTCTGAGATCCAGGACAAGACGCCCGAAGAGGTTGAGAAGTATTTGAAAGTCTTCAACAAGAAGTGTAAGACGTTGGCTGGTGCGTAATATCGCTTTGGTCTTCGTTGTTCATGGTCGACTCACCTTACGTGCTTCAGAGTGGCCGCGTATCAAAGCACGTATTGAGGAAGGCGAGGCCAAGCGCACGAAGCGCGAAAACCTCGAGATGCTGCTCGCCCGCAAGATCAACTCCGTCCGGTACCCGATGCAAGAGCTCGAACTGAACTACCCAACCACGAAGGGCAAGGTCTATAGCGAAGAGGAAGATCGGTACCTCCTCTGCCGGCTCTTCCACTACGGCATGCAGGCCGACGACGTCTACGAACGCATCAAGAGAGACATCACCGAGTTCCCCGTCTTCCGATTCGATTGGTTCCTCAAGAGCCGGTCGCCGCAGGAGCTCCAGCGAAGGTGTAATACGCTTCTGGGAATGATCGAGAAGGAGGAAGAGCAGAGGCAGACAGAGGAGGCCAAGTTGAAGCCGACGAAGGGCAAGGTGCGTCTTCAGCAGATCGTCCGTCATGAAACTATTTCCGACTTACACTCGTCTTTCTTCGTTCATAGAAACGCGGCATTGAGGAGGTCCAGAAGATGGAAGAGTCGCGGCCGCCAACGCCGGTGGAGAGTACCTCGGGAAAGAGGACGACAAAAAAGAAGAAAACTTGATATCCTCGACCAGACCCCTTTCATCGCCGCTATTGCCCTTCTCCTTTTTTGCCCTCATTTGTTGCTGCAACTAGATATGTATCATCCCACCCATGTAGAGTTTGTAGTCAGCGAAAACATTGGATATTTGCATCATGTCCGATTCTAGATTTCATTCGCAAAGCTTCTAGTTTTAAATTCGAGGTCATATTTAGCCGCCCGACTCCAGCCGAAGAAAGGAGTTTTATTGCCAATTTAAATCGTGGAAATATGGATACGTCACGTAGGAAACGGGTTCTGAACAAGGGACCAGGGGCGACAAAAAAATGAGAGAGGAATCCGGATGCGAATATAAACAGAAACAACCCATGTTGAAAATACGAACAACAAAAGAACTGTCCATCTGAATCCACCCCGCCCTCGTCGTCTTGATCTCCCAAAGCCCCTTCGGAACGCTCGCCAAACGCTCAAGGCCTCAAGGCCTCAAGCTTAAGTACAACCTTCTTCCCCAAGAAATCCACCTGAACGACACCTCTACCCACCAGCTTTCTATCCGAATCCTCCCCATACCTCGCTTTAAATTAGAACGTGATCACAAAAGCTGCTCAGCTGCCCTTTTCCTCTGGGCTGTCCACCTCTACTGATGGATCTCGGTTCCCAAATCTTGGTGCACTTGCCAGGGCATACTACCTCTTGTCTTGTTCAGGGGATATAAATACATAACGCTCACTATCCGCTATCTGCTATCAGGACGAAGGACCAGAGCAATGACAACGGACTCCAATCAGGCGATAATGCTGTTGAATTAAGAACGCCGACAAGCAAGGACTCAGAGAATCACTATGAATGATGACTGAGAGCGTTGGATGACGCTGGGCGCTCAGAAGCAGTGCACACCATGCCTTCAGAGGACTTATACTTTGAGAAATAAATAGAAGGGCAGCTCACATATCGGGGCTCGGGGTGCTCAACGTTCAACGGCCAGAGACATCTGCCGTTGACAGCCATACCGCTTGCGGAAATGAAGTGAACGACTTGTGCTTCTTCGCGGACTCAGTACAATAGAAATAGGTCGGGCGTCTATCAACTTTTGTGAATATGTGAATTTGTGAAGTAATCGCCCGGTCCTGCTTCTCCTGACAAGGTATGAGGAGCAAGCTTCCGTCACTGAGGTATTGGAAAAAAGATGGGGGAAGAACTTGGTCATCCCGAACGGATTTCGAGATGCGAGTAAACAAGAAACTTTGACGAGACGGTTCTTTGGAGTTGAGAGGGCCAAATATCGCCGCCCAAAGACTGCCGTATCAAAGTTAAGCGCCGTTTACGGGAATCTAAGAAAATGATAAAACATTCCGACCATCCACACCAAATACGACAGGGCGAACGATCTATCATTACCCTCCTCGCAAACCAGGTGAATTGTCCCGGGAACTACATTTATGAACGTGAACACTTCGATTTTTTCTTCCACTCAAAGCTAGGCTCGAACTGTCGGTGGTTAGGGGTGAGAACATTGCCCATCTTATCTTATCGCATCTCTCCCTCATCGATCTCACGCTCGCAATGCCGTCACGCACCGCCGTCAGGGAAGCACCGACGTCGGTCTCATCAATTCTCAAACCAGTACAGAGCTGTGCTCTAGGCAACAGAGCGCCCCAGGGGTCCGAAAGTGAGTAATTCTACGTTATACCTACACATACATCAACAGACTGAACGGATGGGAAAACTTACTCGTCTCTCTCCCAGCTACACCGACGACGCCAGCAAGCAAGCGGAAGGACCGAGCAAAGCAAGAGCCCAAGAAGGGATCGACACGATCAGCATCCGCGGAACCAAATCGATAGCGCCGCTGCGTACGCTGGGTAGCGTCAAGCTGTCGCTCATACGGCGATTTTGGGGCTATATCTCATAGCGGCCTTGCGAGGACGAGTACAGATCCAACGTTGTGCGACTGCTCCGACTGCGACCTCGACTCCAAGTTCACCTTCACCTTCAACTACCGCAACGACGACGAAAATTCTGATACCAAGATTCTAATCCGACCCATCGATGTTCAGCCCCGGCGATAGCGGACCTCCGCCTCTTGTCGACGCGAACCCACCACCATTCATCCCGCCGCCTTTCGGAGCGAGCAACGGCGGGCAGCCAGGGTTCTTTGACGCGTTTCCTGGTGCGAGAGGGGGTGGAGGAGGAGGAGATACTAGGTGAGTTAACTAGTCTGGGCTTCGCTTTCGAGGTGCGATATACTGATAGCTCGTGACTCGCAGTAATGACTGGATACCCGGCAGAGGAACACCGTATCCGACACAACGACCGCCGCCCTCAGCAATATCATGGGGCGCCGCAACCCCAGCCATGGGTCCTAACGCGTCCTCACCGTGGACGTATGGCAACTACGTCCCAGCCTCTGCACCAGCCTGGCCTCCTCCTGGTGCAACGACACCCGTCTGGGGTAACCCCATGACACCAACCACACCCTGGGGCGCAACACCCGCACCGACGTGGGGTGCATCGCCTGGTGCAACGTCGTGGGGTGTGCCTGCTACACCGGCAAACTATCCGCCGTGGAGCGCCCCGCCTGTGCAAGTGCAAGCACCACAGCCGCGCGGAGGTGGAGGTGGAGGGTGGTTTGGTGGTCCGAGCGCACCTGGGACGCCGTATGACTCTGACCAGCCGATTACGGCCGGGTGGTTCGGGGCTGGTGCTGGTGCTGGTGCTGTTGGAGGTGGTGGAGGTGGAGGTGGAGGTGGAGAAGGAGTTTGGGGAGAGCAGAGAGGTTGGGGTGACAATTGGGCTGGAGGATGGGGGCGGCAATCGCATACACCTGGACCTGAGCTGGAGAGGAAGCGAAGCGGACGGAGTCGCCACAGAAGTCACTCGCAAAGCGCGATGAAGCGCTCCAACTCGATGGGTGCGGACGACGGGCGGGTGCAACGGTCGACATCGTGGGGAGGGGCGAATGCATGGGGTCGTTGGAACGATACTGGAAATGGGTGGGGAAGTACCACGGCGACGTGGGGTTCGCAGCCGGCTTGGGCTGGAGGAGAGTCGCGGTACCCGCAATCTGCGTTCCCAGGATACGCTCAGGGCGATTTGTTCGATGAGCGAAATTTGGCCAGGCGGCCAAGGGACTGGCGGGCGGACTACAACCCACGGGGTATTGCGCTGGCGACGTACCTACCCAGAGTGGGCAGGAATCGGTCTGATGTCAAAGGCAAATCGTCTCTATTTTCTTTATATTCTCTGCTAACTCGAGTGCTATAGAATGGGCCGACGTAACGCGACGCGCCCTACACCCGCTTCTACACTTCCAGCCCTCCGCCCCTCCCGTCTTCTTCGACCTCCGCCCGCCCACCCTCGCACCAACCTCCATCGCCTTCCTCAATCTCCCTCGCCAACCGAACAACATCGACTTTGCCCAGCTCGCCTTCCAGCCCTCTGCACCCTTCGCCCGCTTATACCACCCCAAACTCCCCTGGTACGTCGACGTCCACCAAAACCACCCGAGCGGCATCACCGTCTGGGACGTCCTCGAGCAGCTGCACGCGCAGTTGCAGACACCCATACACCCGCGGCATTTTTGGAACGAGGAGCTGGGCGAGCAGGAGCGGCTGGCGATTACGCTGGCGTTCCAGGCGAGGTGTGGGCAGGACAGGACGTTGGTGGGTCGGGGTGTCGTTCAGCTGGATTTCTTGGGGAAGAAGGTTGTGTTTGAGGGATTGGCAAGGGGTCCGAAGGGGCTTTGGGAGATCAAGGCGACGAGGGGGGAGTGAGTGGACAGTTCTTTTCTTATTCGTATTTTCGACATCGGTTGTCTCTGTTCATGTTCGCATTCGGATCCCTCTTTCGCTTGTTTTTCGCCCTCTGTGTGTATTATCCTTGTGCTCGCTTCCAATTCCTTGTTCAAACTTTATCATTTTCTTAGATTCCCATAAACAGCGCTTAACTTTGATACGGGAGTCTTTGGGCGGCGATATTTGGCCCTCTTAACTCCGAAGAACCGTCTCGTCAAAGTTTCTTGTTTCCTTGCATCTCGAAATCCGTGAGTTATATGCCCCGCACTGGAAAAGAGATTGGTGACCACCAATAGCCATCGGTGGAAATTGGTGGAAACTGTTGGACAATGTCGGCTATCCGGGGACATTGATCTCGTTGTCCCTGCCATCATCTGTCAGTATCTCAATGTCCTTATTCCAGTGGTATCCAATGGCGGTCGTTGGCCCCTAATGGCGTCTACTGGGACCCATTGGCAGTCGACAATATGGACTATGAAATTTAAATTCTAATTGTGGTTCTCGGACACCATCCTCTGATCCCCTCTCGGCCGTCCTCGACACTCTTGCTCGTTCAATCTCATGTTCAAGAAACCGATGAACCACAAAGGCCGGCCCAATGGATGGGAATAATTCTGGGCTTCGGGTACGTCTCGTTATTCTAGATTGTGGGCGCCTATTTCTAATTGAGTCATGATTGATCGACGCGTGCAGCAGGCCTCCCCATTGTCACGGTAACCCAATAGCGCGACCACCCGCCAAGGAATTCAACTCCCGCATCCCAGCTGCGGAAAATATCCGCCATTGGTGTTGTAGCTCCCCTAACTGCGGTCTGGTATAACATTTTTTGCCATATATATGCCGATTTATTATCATATTATGTGTGTACCTCTTCTCGTATAATATTGGTCAGTATGCAAGGCGCTGTGGTAGAAATTAACTACGCGGCATGCTCTTCTCCTCGATGCACGAAGTCGTCATGCCAGGTGAATACTTAGTTATGTTGACTGGCAGTCAATGAAATCCAACGACGGCCAGTGGATGTTGTTAGCAGTTGTATTTTGAGATATTGGAGGACATTAGAGGCTATTGGCGGTCAGTACATGTAAGTGGAGGACAATAGAGATTTATTTTATATGCAACAGATGTCAGTGGATGTCAGTGGATGCCAATGGACGTTGGGTGTACCTCCAATAACTGTCAGCAGGGTGTGCCGACGGTTATTGGCATTGCCGGCTCGGCGCATATTACTGAAATCCGTTCGGGATGACCAAGTTACGAGTCCTGCACACCGGTCCTCCTTCCTTCCCCCATCTTTTTCCAATACCTCAGTGACGGAAGCTCGCTCCTCATACCTTGTCAGGCGAAGCAGGACCGGGCGATTACTTCGCAAATTCACATATTCACAAAAGTTGATAGATCCTATTTCTATTGTGCTGAGTCCGTGAAGAAGCACAAGTCGTTCACTTCATTTCCGTAAGCGGTAATTATAATATGGCTGCCAACGGTAGATGTCTCTGCCGACTGAACGTTGTGCACCCCCGAGCGCCAATATGTGAGCTGCCCTTCTATTTATTTCTCAAAATGTAAGTCCTCTGAAGGTATGGTGTGCACTGCTTCTGAGCGCCCAGCGTCATCCAACACTCTCATTCATTATTCATCCGGATTGCAAGAGTCCTTGCTCGTCGGCATTCTCAATTCAACAGTGCTAGCGCCTGATTGGAGTCCGTTGTCATTGCTGTGGTCCTTCGTGCTAATAGCAGATAGCATATAGTGAGTGTTATGCGCTTATATCCCCTGGGCCCTGTGTAAGTACGAGACGAGACAAGAGGTATTGATCCTCGAAGGCTTTTCAGAACTTCGGGATCGAGAATTCTCCCTTTGTCGGGAGATGAAGGATCCTCTCAAGTAAATTTCTCCAGTAGCCGCGTCGTGAGCTAGTTCATCCCACAGCCCTCGTTCGAAGAAACCCCAACTGCGTCGCGCCGAATAAGGCCACAGGTCGGCATAATGACGCAACGAGTGCTACCACCCTCCCGTATGAATCGTAGAAGCATGTCATAGGACCCTTCCTGAGATGACACACACACACGGACCATCAATGAAGCGAAAATACCAGGTTGCATCTGCTCGTCGGAGACAGAGAGCAGAGGTCGGACTGGACGGACAGTCGATCTGCTGCCTTGTGACTTGTTGCTAAGGCCGGCAGACTGAGAATAAGCAGGTCGAGCGGGAAATGTCATTCTCGAGATGTCTTCCTAGTACAAGAATTTGTCATGGAGGAAATGGGCAAGGGCGGTAGAGCAAGCACTGCGGAACCGCAGAGAACGCCAAATCAAGAGAGTTGGAAAAGAAGGAGAGATGAAGCACTGAAGAGGGCTCACACGCTCCAAGGACGAAGACATATCAAAAGATCTATCGATACGCCGTCTGCGTGAATATCGGAGTGCTTGTCTCTCCTATTTCGACTCCAGAGCGACAGAGGACGTCCTCGAAGGGGAGTTATAGAGATGGCGAGAAGAAGGCGACAGTCCCATGTCCTGGTATAGTCAGCAAGAGCGAGTTTCGCATCTCTGGTTTCTGTACAGGAGAAACGGGGCTCGCGTCGTAGCATGCGCGGCGCTTGGGATAGGAATCGAAATCAGCATATCTCGCACATGTAGATGAAGAGCCACAATCACCACGCTGGTGACATTGCACAGAGGGCCGCGCACTCACAATCACCGTTGACCCCAGGGCTGCGAGAGTCGATACCACAAGCATCTTAGATCAGGCTACATGATAATGGTGAAGAACGGCGAGACTCTGAGAGGGATCGGCGAGTAGGCCTATACTATGCGGATAGAGTGCGGGTGCAGCAAGTGAGCGCTTGAGCGGCAAGAGGAACGAAGTACAAGGAAAGGCTGCGGGCGGGGCGATGTTGTGGAAGGAGAGAAGAAGCACAAGCTTTCTTTGTGGCTGGTTCGCAGCTCGAGGATGGGTAGGAAGATAAGATAAGATGCAATTTGATTATCATCGGCACGGTTCGGCCGATTCCCTGAATACACAGGCTCAGCTCTCGGTTTTCCGATTCAGCTCTTCCACATCGTCGACAGAGCTAGCGCTACTTTCCTACGTTTGAAATTGTGTATAGAGGATACCAACTCACTTTAAATACACTCCCATGGGCATTCGAAGCACGACAACCACGGCACTTCCACTTTTTTTGACGAGCCGTTAAATGTTTGCTTATCCGTCTCTATTCTTTCGAACATGCGCTAATCATCCACACTAAATGCCTAGAGACACGACATCTTCATATCACTTTAATCTCCGGGTTTAAGCATGTGGAAGACAAAGTGGTGGGTAGCGCGACGACGGCGTCAAGGTTGACGTTGAGGACGATGCAACCGGACCTTTCGTTGTGTGGATTCAGCGTTTCCGTTTCAAGAAAAAAAAAAAGGATTCATCAAGACCACCTGCGTCGGTCAACCAACGGTCTCTTTTAGCCTATTCGACAGCATATGGGTGCCGTCACTCTCGATTTTCACGCATGCATGATTTCAACTGGCCGGGGGAATACCAGTGAATACCGGTCAGGGGATCACACTGCGTTGGCCAGATATTTCCGACATTCACAAGGTGGATCCGGACTGTTTTTCTTTTGCTCTACCCAGTCCTCGGAACGGGGAGCGAAATAATACCGTTCGCCCTCAAATTCATATTTCGAACCCCCCATTTCGCACTCTTAGGATCACTACGATCCAAAGGCCCTACTTTCACCCTTCCATCCGACTGAATATCTCTCTCAATGGAGTCTATCACCCATCGAACCGCCCAAAATAATATCGGCGTGAATTTTCTCTACATTCCGCCTTTTAAATAAATCCAGCCAACGAGCATCTCCCGATGTTCTCCCTTTTCTCTTCGGAAAGGCACGAGAGGGATGGAAAAGGGAGTACGAAGATATAATTTGCATTCGGAGGACCCTCCTTTTGAATGACTTTGAATCAGAAAGAGGTCTCTGAAATGGGTTCGGTGTTGAGGGATTATCGCCCTGGCGTAGGCTGAGAACACTCGGCTCGATGGAGTCGTTGCAAGATGTTGCCATTTCTATTTCTTACACGGCTTGGACGTTGGACAGAGCTTCTCGTGCTTACCCCAGGTTCGAGCCTACCATCTTGCCACGAAAGTTGAGAAGTCATATCAACATTGATTGGCGTGCAACCAACGACGTTCGTGAAAGAATGTCATTTCGACGCGGTACATGACACGAACAGCGGAGTAAAAGTAGACTAGCCATGGCCCATGGGAATAGAATCTATGTACATTGTAGACTAACGGCAGATGGCAACTGCACTGCTGTCGTCGACGTTACGGATGGAAGACTCTGAGCGAACAAACCATGCACCATCGTGGCGCCATCGTGCGTCTACCTACCGGAGTCTGGATATCTTTGAACGTCCGTGTCATCCGTGCCGTGTCCGAGGCGAGTATATGCGCCCTGCGAGCCAACCAGGAGCAACGTCGATGAGGAGGAGGGGGGAAATCGTTGTCGATAGCGAAAAACTCACCGTGGGCCAACGTCCAAGGAAGACAGTGCGCACCTGAACACTGAAAGTATTTACTGAACACTGAACACTGATGAGCTAAACCGCAAATGAATTTGTGTTCAGCGGTCCATGTGACCACCCACGCATATGACGTGTTCTGGACCTTGGGCCTTGGCGTGCGGGGGTGGCGCGTACTTGGCGGCTTGGGTATGTACCTGGGCAGTTGGGCGGTGGGCGTTTGAGGAGTGGTCGGTGCCTGGGTGATAAGTGGGCTATTCGCTATTCGGAGTAGGCCGCGAGAGGTGACGAAAATCAGGGGAGGGAAGGCGGAACACGATGACGAAGACGAAGACGTCGGCGAGGAGACGAAAGATCACAGTGATAGAACGAGAAAGACAGAAGATGTGACAGAAGATGGGGTACAATTGCTTACGTCGGGCGGCAGGCAGAAGGAAGAGAGGGATAATCATCAGAATACAGCGCGCTGACGTCGAGGGTGCTCAACAGATGGAGCACTGTAGTCATCAGGAAAATCTTCCGGAAGACGAAGACGAAGAGAAGATGTGTACTCGGGGCGAAGCCAAGTTACGAGATTGGTGTTCGTGCTGTAAAGTTGTGACACGAGCTACGAGCCTATTCACTTGACGAACAGCGACACGAACATATACATACCCTCCAAAGACGGCGCGACCATGTACGTTGAGGCTGTCGGACCATCGGGCCAGGAGACCCAGATGTCGGGGTATGGGGAGCCTCAGGGGAAGGATCCCAAAGGAACCTCCGGCTTGGACACGAGAACGCGAGGGCGGGCAACGGTAAATGGCGGCTTCGGAACATAGGAAGAAAACGACAGATGGCATGTCAGATGTATAGGTGTGAAATACGTACACCTTTACGGCCGAACGAGCGAAAGGGCGAAGGAGATGGCAGAACATACGTCGCATGATGCCATAGGATCCAGATCCGAGCCGAAATGGAGAGGTCTCCTGGACGCAGAGAATGATTGAAGGGAGGACGAATAGATGGGAGCACTGCGGGGAGGTCAGACGGACGTGACGGTGTGTGGCAGTTGTAACATAGGAACGTGTATGGCGAAATCGAATCAGGCGGAGAAATGAGCCGTGGTGGTCTGATGAGGCGAAGATCACGTTGGATGGCGAAAGAGGCCAAATCCCGGGTCTCGAGAGCGAGGAGTAGCAGAAAAATGGCGTATGGGAGCTTGGACGCCGGGACCTAGAGGGACTAGGAAAACAAGGAACGCACAGGCCACCCAAGCATTTATAAAGCGAGACTTACCGCACTCGCACGTTCGTCCTCCCACCACAGTTCTTCATCCGCTTCCCCATCCACCTACGAAAGCACCACGACAATGGCCACCGCACTCGCTGAACGCACCTCTTCGCCTTCGCCTTCGCGGCGGATCTCCCTATCAAGCAAAATCTCTGCCCTGGGCGCAAAGCTTGGTCGCACGCTGACGCACGGAGCGGACGGCGGGGAGGAAAACGACTCGATCGCCCCCATCTACTCGCGCAGTGAGTGTCGCTTTTACAACTACGCGGAAATGAGGCGATGGTGGTGGTTCGAAAGAGAGAGGCGGTCCCGAGATAAGAGAGATAAGGTCGCTGTGCGCTTATCTTGGACCCGTAGCGTATCTTATCTCGTGCGTTCCGCTGTCTCTTTTCGACGGCTTTCTGTGCCTTTTCGTGGTCATTGGGCATGGGCTGGATCGACGGCGTTGCGCTGGGCGCAGGGGTTGGTCGGTCGGTGGGCTGGCCCGATGAGGCTCTGTCTGTCAATCACCCCACTTCCGTTTCTATAAAGACCCCTTCCGCTCTTTCGTCTCTCCCATCATCTCCACTCACCCAGCGCATTAACACACACTCCAAATGTCAGCCGAACGCTCTACCTCTCGCGGCCGCGATGCTTTCGTACGTGCTCGTTCGTGTACATCGTCGGCTTTGGGCTGACCAGAGCTCCTTTTTGGCGGGCTTATAGCAATCCACCGGACGAGGCGGACTGGGGAACATCCGCCAGGCCTCCCTCTCGCGCGACCGCCCTGAGACCGGACCAGACGACTTTTCCGTAACCCGTGGCCGCGAGCCCATTGCCCATCCCAACGAGGTCGGTCCTTCTTCCTCTTTTCGCCCCACGGGACACCTTTCGCCCCGTACTGCAATTTTATTACGGGGGAAAGGAGATCGCAGGGATCGGATGCTGATCTATTCTTGGTTTGCAGGTCTTCTCGACTGGACGAGGAGGTGCAGGCAACATACGCTCGCCATCGCGCGATCCGAGCAAGCCATCTGCGCCCGTCGACTCGACGGAGCAGGACGTGATCGAGAAATATGTGGCATCGCAGGAAGGGGCTGCGGTGAGTTTTTTTTTTTTCGTTTCGCTCATCCTTTCCTCGTCCACCTTGTCACCTTCATCCCTATTCCTTTACCCACCATCCTTTCATCCTCGTATCGAGCCATCCCCATATTCCGTCCATTCCGGACCTCGGAATCTTCCTCATGATTAGCTCAAATCCCCCCTCCATCCATTTACTTACCCCTTCCTCTCATATAGCGCTCCTCCGGCCGCGGCGGCCTCGGCAACATCGCCCGCTCCCGCTCTCGCGACCCCACCTCCCAGGGTACCACCGCAACCACAGGCACCGCAGCTGTCTTCTCCACCGGGCGCGGCGGCGCAGGCAACATCCACGCCGGGCACAGCGTCGCTGAGGAGATAGACGAGGACGAGCGCAGGAAGTACTCTACTACCACCGCCGCCCATGAAGGGGTGCACTCGACGGGCAGGGGCGGCGCTGCGAACATCACGGCCGCGCACGAGCCGGCGATCGAAAAGCCGGTGCATGGGCAGTATGGGGGTGGGGAGTATGAGTCGACGGGGAGGGGAGGAGCGGGGAATATCTTCAAGGATAGGTCCAAGTCGAGGACGAGGGGCGATTAGGCTTCGCCCGAGACCGACGGACGCCGTCTCGGTGAATCGTCACCACCGCGCTCGGAGTCGAAGAACAAACCAACACGTCCACGCCTACCGTCTCAACAAAACTCATTACCAACAATACCGACCACGAAACCTGAGATCAAACAAACCCACCCCATCTCCCAATTCAGTTCTCGTCCCTTTCTTCCGTCTCGGCTTTGACCTGTCCACAATCGAAATTATGCTCGTCTAATATCTAGGCTGCCTTCCCTGTCCTCTTTTCTCGTTTCTACTCTACCTTACCCACTCCTCAAACCCCGTTCCGTATCCTGAATCGACTACTTAACCAAATAAATTACCACAATAAACGCTGTACTTTATATATGTACTCATCAATTGTCGTAGCCTTCGCGCAACACTAGGCGCATATTCTGTTCCTCGAGTCAATTTATTTTGTTCGATTTTCGGGTTTTCGGCGAGAGAGACAGAGAGAGTCGGTGATCGTCGGGTCCTTATCACGAAGATATTATCTTATCTTCCCCTTGCTTCGTGTTCGAACGCCAGGCCTCGTTTTTCCTCTCACCCGCGCCACCACTTCCACTACATCTAGTCGAGCACTGCTACTAGACCGCAGTCCACAACGCCTCCGCCCACTCCCTTACACCGTACCACGCCGATGCAAGCCCAGATTGCATCCACACTCAAGCTGCGCCCATTTCGCACCGCACTGCGAGATCGGCCGCGTTTCTGTGTGATATGTTCGCTACGTCGGCGTGGGCGTCGATCGACGGTCGTCCCGGGGTGGGATGTTTGGCGACACCAGAACCGCCCATTGAACTCGGTTCTATCCCTTCCTTCTGGCTCTTCGTCACACCTCATTTTTCTGGCCGAGTCGACATCACTATCGCCCATCGTCCACCAACGCTTCACCTCCGACTCTCGTTCGGTCCGGTTCTCAGGCAGGGAAAACGCCGCACACACGATGTAGTGCAAGGTGAATTCCCTGGCTGTGAGTTCATTATCAGGAAGAACGGATGTCGGAGTGGGGGAGTGAGTATTCCGATCCTGCGATCTAGAGGATTGAGGGTTGGATGAGGTGAGTAGAGTATACTCCGACTTGACACTCGCACCGTCCCACGCCGACACCGACGCAATTGCACTCGAGCCCAGGCTGCGCCGATTTCGTACGGCACTGGAGAATGTCATTGTATAAGGAGAGTCTTGCTGTTATCCATGGCTCTGTGGTGTTTGCATCGGCATCGATGGTGGGGTGTAGTAGTCACGAGTTCTCGATGTGCGAGATAGGAGGAGTGCCTTCTGGGCAATGTGCGAGCGAGAAGGCGTGCGTCGTTTCTTCCTTTCATCCTTTTTTTTTGTTCCCCAATCCACATTTTTTGATCTTTCTCCTCGCTATCTCCATTATCGGCTTTGATCCCTGCTTGTTACCCACTTCGAATATACGGCGAAAGGGAAATGCCCCAACTCGCCGTGGCCTGCGCTCTCATTCACCGCAGATAGGCCAGAAGTTCGCGCGTACTCGGCGGTCCGATGCCTAGATGCTATCTGATTCGCCGCTCATCGCGCACGTTATCCGAGTTGCTGATACCCCTGCATTCGTCTGGCAGATGACGTTTTCATTCTCTTCTTTCTTAACCATCGATGCTCGGGCATGGCTTTTTTTTTGCCTACTCGAAACCTCACGAAACCTCACGAATTGACTCTGGCGTAATTTACGCACTGAAGAGTGTTGACTCTGGAAGAGATATGCCCAATGGTCCCATCGCGCTGACGGGGCATATTCGAACCATCCTCGTTTGTTCCTCGCAGCGCTTCTCGGAATCGGACCAATTGTCTATCTCTTCCAGAGCTTGACGTCGATTCAGTGTCGCCGCATGATCTTTGCTATATCTATTTGGTTAATCCTTGCCTGCGAGCCGTTCGCTTAGCATAGGAAGAGAGCCGTTTCTGTCATCGTCCATGGCGCCCCAGTCGTTACCTGGATGATCCTCCGGGTTTCGGTGGCCATGGACTTTGTCAGGCAGAATTTGAGCCGGCTCTTTTCCTCGCTGAGAGCGATGATATAGGCACTTGCGCTTTCTTCTTTTCTTGGATATGATTCGGTGCTTCACCCTCGACATGAATTGTGAGAAGTGGGATTCAGCGCCGCGCGGCTCGGGTTCCTTCTGGGAACGATGAGGAAATGAGTGGCATTGGAAAGGCTTAGGATGAAGCAAATTATTTCCGTGGAGGGATTGCGGAAGGGATCGAAGAGCCTTATAGGTGGGTGGATGAACGACACGTAACGAAACCTCTGTGGCATCGACGAGGAAGAAAGCCGCAGTTTCTCCCGTGTCGAGACTGAATATCTCGCGAAAGACGAACTTTTCTCCTATGAATCTCTATTCGAGTGCCATGGGCTCGAGTCCCAGTAGAGACACGGCGAAGGAACTACGTGTTGCCCGAAGCCCCTGGACCATTCCACCGAATTTGAATCTATGATATGTCTATGACACGAAGGTCCATCTTGCCAATGCGCATCACCTTGACGTGAATTCATGTCATGACTGGCGCCCTTCCCGGCTTCGAACTTCGATTATCGGATTATCGACGCCCCCTGTGGAAGGCTTATTCTTTGAATGGCTGAAGGTGCTGGCTTCACTTTTGACGCCCTTCTTCTGATAACTCTGACAGCAGCTATGTATCATGATGGTAGATGTCCTCCGGGGTGATGGAAAACATACATTGGTCTTGGTCTGATATGTTCACCGAGCGCACTTCAGTTCCCCGCATATCGTGGTTTCAAGGATACTAATGTGAAGTTAAACTCTCGCTTTATTACCTCCCTGCAATGATATCATTTTTCGGTCGTGTTATTGGAATTGAAGCCCTCGCAGAAAATATTTCTCCTTGGCCAGACTTGCACATCTATTCGTGCTGCTTGCCCATACATCCATTCAGGTATGTTGCTCTAATTTTGTAATAAATTTGCTTCTGCTAGCCTGGCAGAATAAGTGCGTGCACGTCTGTCTCATCCACCTTCTGCACAAAGACTAGAGGGCCGTAGAACACGATCCATCATGGTTCTTCCCGTTGACTGTTGACCGTGGGCACCTTCCTACATCACTTCCCGCTCTGCTGTCCGTCACACCCAATATGACAAGATGATCCTCTTTCTTGCCGTAGATTTCGTTATGCAGGATTTCGACAGATCATCTCTGCGAGCCAGCGCACTTCAAGAATCAACAGACGTTCGTCCTCGAGGCGTTCCCCGAGTTGATCTGATCTCGGGCACCGTACACAAGCTTTCCATGAGGCGAGGGGCGAAAACAATTTCATTAGACATCGAAAATCTACTCTACGTGTGTACGTACAATAAAGACCAAGAAAGCAGCAGCCAGGCCGACCGAATAAGTGAGCATATAACGACATCAACGCTTAGATGGAAGTATAAAAATAGATGAGGTATCAGCAAAAGATAGGATAGTAATGTGGACGATAGATGACTGTCGTAGTGGTGGAGAGGGGGCGTGTGGGCGTAAGGATGTATACCGAGGGTGGTAATTAGAGGATGCGATGGATGCGATGTCGAAGAAGGATGTCGTGCGCAGTTCGTGAGGGATGTGGATGGTCTCAGACGACTTCGGCGTTCTTAAGATAGTCTCGAATGATACTGTCTTTCACTTTAACGACAATTGTGAATAACGAAAAGAGTAATGGAAGATGCGAATGAACTTGAACTTACCAGCCTTGATCGTCGTCGCGGTGGCCTTCGTATCCTTTGATGACAGCCATTGAAGTTAGTGACGTGCGACGCTGTTGAGAAGACGAAGGACGTACGATGACGGTTGTAGCATAAAAGTAGCTCTGCCGTATCTCAGGCGACTGTTGCTTCAGTATCTCCCTGAACTTTTCCCTAAGGTCTGCCAACGTCGAGGTGCAGTCAGTACCACCCAACACCCGCATATACGGACCCCACTCACATTTTACGACGGCGCTGGCATCGTTCGGCCGCTCGCCGTAGCTGGGTAGGTATTTCTTGACTGGAATCCCCGACCTGAGCTTCTTCTTTAATAGATCGCACTTGTTGAGGAATAGGATCATCGACGCTTTCGAGAGCAGCTTCGAGCCACAGATTGATCTCCAAAGCAGGAACGAATCCTCGAGTCGGTTGATCTTGGAATCCTCGGAGAGGCGCTCGTCGAAGCAGGATACGGCTGGAAGGGTCATGAAGAAAGACGACGGCAAAAAATGTAAGGAGACTTACGAGCAACTAGAACAGTTGACGAACATACATCAACATCACAGAAACCACGAAAATAGGCCCAAGACGCACGGAAGATGATAGCTTGGACGTTGTCGAAGAACGGCAACCACGCGTGTCTCTGCCAACATCAAGATTGCGTCAGAGAAAGCGCATATATGCACCTCAAAAGGACGCACCACTGTCCTCGATCCGCCCACATCATACAACAGCCACTCCTTGCCCGCATTACCACCAACTCCGCCTACATTCAAGGTCAATAGACGCTTTAGGCCGGGGCTCGAGCGAGAGGTCCAACGCACCTGCGAAAATTGCGGTATTTTGGGGTTCGAATGAGATACGGTATTCTTGCACACCGAGGGTACGCAGACGAGCGCGGACGACGTCGTCGTCTGAGGGCTCGTAGTTACGTTGGGCTATCCGGTCGAGATCGTCGAGAAAGCTGCAAGACGTCAGGGAAACGAACAAAAGATGAAGAAAGGTACGGTGCGTACAACCCCGCGGAATCCTCCAACCGCAACCTCCTCTTCTTCAGCACGACTCTGACCGCTTCATCTGACCACAGCGCCTGCATATCTTCTCGACAGCTCGCGATGACGTCCGTAGCATCGTCACTACCGCCCTCTCCACTGCCATTATCGCTGCCATGGCCGTGCAGGCTACCCACACGGGGTGAGGAACTCTTTTCCAGCGCCTCCTGCAGTCGGTGCACGCCCCATTCGCTCTTCTGCTTCTTCATTAGTAACCCCGACCCCGAACTCGAGTCGAGGTCGAGGCGAAGGTTGAGCGCACCCAGGTTCGCAGCAGCCCCATCGGCCTCCTCAATAGCGCCCTCCCCAAGCCTCCGCTTCAGGTCTGTCTCCACTCTTCGTAGCGGACCCAGGCGGAGCTTGAGAAGCTGGTGTTTGTCCGTCAGGAGTGACGACAGTGGCTGCTTGGACATCGAGTGTGTTCTCGTGCCGAGGGCGGGCGACTCAGGGCGCGGGGGTGCAAAGAGGGGCATATTTTGGGGTAAGGGCGAGAAGGGCGTCGTAGGTGTGCCGGGCTCGATGGGGTCGCCGTCCATCTCGGCTTGGAGCACCTCGACGATGGTGATAATCGAGCGGATGATATTGAGCTGGATGACGGACCGCCAGGATGCGCGTTCGGCCTCCCAGGCGGCTTTGGCATAGCGCATGCGGAAGTCTGCAAACAGGTGAGTGAGGATGCCCACGAGATGGGGGATGGAAGATGGGCAGACTCTTGAGCGTTGTTGACTTTCCTAGGGAGATCGGTGAGCACAATGACAAGGTGGAAAAGAGGAGGGCGCACCACTCTCCGACTGCCCCAGCAGCAGCACCCGCACGACGTACTTGTCCTTCTTTAGCGCCAGCTTCTCCGCCTTGAGCTGGTCGTCGATCATATCACTGACCCGCTTCGCCTCCGCCTCCTTCGCCTCTCGTACCGCCCTTTCGCCCGGCGTCTCGTCTGGAGGTGGTGTATGAAAGATCGCGAACGGATCTGGCTCGGTGGTGCCCATATTCGAGGTTCGAAGTTCGGATTCAAGTGAAGTCCAGCAACACAGGCGGCAGAGGTAAGTCGAAAGAGGGGTGAAGATAGTGCCTATCTCCGTATGGAGGACGACCGGTGAGTTGGGTTATACGGAGACAAGAGCTGTCGAGGCTGATATCAGTGTTCTGCCATAGATCGGGGGATTTGAGACAAGACATGGTGGTGGTGATTGCAAGGAAATCGCTGCTCGCCATCGTCGGGAAACAACACACGACAAAGTCCCACGCACCTTTGCACACCGACGCCAACGGAATCGTCCACAGCCACTATTCGTAGGCTCGGAGGACGTCTCGCACGGAAGGAACGCGTGGGGAAGGGAAGGGAGAAAGGTGTGCTGGGGTTGGCTCGCCTGAGATTTTGTACACCGCGACCCTTCCGCGTCGTGTGAGTGCCGCCTTCTCGTAAACTTCTTCTCCGCTACGCTCAGATCAGTCTCGCCAAAACTAATTGGAAGTCTAATCTAGATTACGTCCCGCGTCCCCTGTGCGACGACGCCAGACGCTAGCCAAAATATTACTGCACCCAATAACGGGAACGCCAAAGTGTTCCCTCTCATAGTGAAGTTGAGTACTTGAGTGAGATAGACATTTTTTGGATCTAACGTCCGCCCAGGCTTCGACTCGGACGGCTCGACATGAATAGGCCACGGATGCATCAATTCCATGCCATGTTCACTGGCTCAACATTCGTTCGTCGTCAAGCAAGATGTACTTCACCTTGGGCATAAAAGTCTCTGCGACCAAGTCCGAAGTCTCGATGCCAGACGCCCATCTAGTGTTCACGTTCCCAGCCAATCGCAGTGCCTCTCGTCCTGTACTGGACCAGCCTCTTCTCGCGAAACTCCGGGCACCCAAATCATCACGGTTCCCCCTGGAAATAACGTGGGATCGCTTGCCTCGAGGTAAGTTTCGAAGTTTGCTTCCGTCGCGAGAAGTGCTGAACGCCGATCTCTTATAGAGCTCAAGTGCCTGCTCGTCCAGATGCACACTTCCTATTCAATTTCTGCGCCCAGCGCTTTTCTCTTTCTTGTCCCAGCCACAGCGCGCCTCGCTACAGGCTCCGACCGTATTACGAACATGAACGAGAGTCTCCGAGTCGGGGCCGGGACCGCCAATCCATCTTTCTACGAGCCTACGCCCCTCCGTCTTGTCGCCAGCGGGGCCATTGTTCGAATGTCTATTTCTCTCGTCTTTTTAAAGTTTCCTTTTTCCAATAATTCTCCGGTTCGCACATTTCGCCAAACCTCCCGATCGAGGGCCTAAGCCTCTAAAGGACGCACGGCCCTGCTACGCGTAACGCGTATTGTACGGCGCGAACGGCTCGGGGCTCCCTTCACCTCATGTCAAGTTTGGGAGTCAGGACGACGAACAGGACGACAACGTAATACAAGCGCGCAAACGCCTACGCCTCGTGTTCCGTCTCTCTGGAGCGAAATTAATGAGCTCATGTTCCTCTTTCATTTAACAGTGCTTGCCGCCGGACTGCCAGCGGCATTATCCAAAGGGATCGTCGCTCATCGTGCGTCTACCTTTACCCTCCAGAATCTATCGTCCTCCGAGCTCAGATTAATTTAACCATTTACCTTTAGCAGGCCGTTCGAAGGCGGACTTGCGCCTCGCAACCCGTTGACCCCCATGCTCTAGACCCAACATATTTACGTAGTGGCATGACCGTTCACACGAACGGTGCAGGGAGGGTTCAGCAACCGCGACGGGCCTTGCTGCTCGATGGTGGTCTGGAGACCCCATTATACTCGGCCCAAGTCGAGCCTGGAGGTACATGTATATTGATTTCTTCTTTGCATCCGTATGAACTCGAGGCTGGTCCACCGATACATTTCCCGCCGTCGCCAACGTTGGAGCAAGGTACAAATCAGATTTCATATCCAACTCTCGCCGTACCCCCCGAGTTTCTCCATTCCCTTCGCTGCGGCGCTGTCGTGTTGGGAAGTTCTTTGAAAGTACAAGGCTGGAAAGTGAGTCGATCTATCCACCGTGTTCAATTCAGAATTCATTCATTTGGACGTGTCCTTTGATAGATACATACACGACCATTGGGAGTTTGGTCAGGAAGATCAATCCTATAAACTTTTTTGTGGAGCAACATCTAAAACTTCGAGTTGTTCTCCACCCAGTCAACGACTAAATGCCTTTGTCCTGGTCTCATCCATCTCGTCCATCTCGGCATCGCCAGGGCGCTTCGCCGCCACTAGGAAGCTAGATCTCTCGACACACGCCTATTTACATCTGGTGGTCCAATCCTCATACCTGGATTCCCTTCTCTCGAGATTTACGGCCATACTCTGTTCTCACACCTGCACACTCTCGTCATCTTTTGGTCACTCGACATCTCTCGGCCTCTCGTCGCTCACCCAAGGGACCTCGCTCAGACGCTTAAAGGCTATCTATACGCCTTCCATCCCCCCTGCCTTCTCACCTCTAATTAACACCGGCAGTTCCTCTCCCACGTCCGCCCGTCTCTTCTACTTTTCGCTCAGAATCTGTCCAATGCTTCGACGTATAATGCAGGTACCAGGTGCGGCGATTGACTCGTACCTCAAAATCCCAGGTGAAACGCATCGTCTAGAAGACGAGAAGGTACAAGGGAAGAGGACGGGCCTCTTCATTCTCCCGTCGAGTAAAATAGACTCGCGCGGGTTCTCATCGGCCGGGAACGAGCTGTGTTTCTCATGGATCGGGGCTTCTCAGACTTCAATTAATCTGTTGTATGGCCTCTCCGTACTCTCGCGTTTCTCTTGTGAAGGACACTAGAACGGCTATCCTCAGAGAATCTTTGCTCTCCTGGATGGCGTACTGAGGTGCTGTGCAACTTCTTCACTTATCGGACTTGTGAATTAGAGTACAGTAAGGACACAGTGTAACGGGGGCTAAAAATACATTTGAATCTTGCACAGCCAAACTCGAAGGTCTAGACGTCTAAAGTTCGTTCTTCCCTTGCACCGTGTAGTTCTTGGAGCCGTCAACGGCGACGGCTAGTTTGAATGAAAATCAGCAAAATTCATCAGCGAGAGTGAAAAAACACGCACTAATATAGCCCAGAAGGCCGTCATCGAGCGAATTTCCGAGGTATTGCATGCTGGTGGAGCGCACAGAGTGAACCAGAATCACAAACTGGGTTAGAAAGAGCACTTACTGGACGAATCCCTGTCCCTCTGCACTCCCAATAAACCAATCCTGACTATTCAACGTACGGCCCTGCGTGTTGGTGTTGTACGGATGCGTAGCGTAGACCTGGTCGTTCCAGCTTTCGTCGAAGAAGAATTGCCCGATATGTGTGGTTGTCCCAGAGCTCGAGATGATTGTCCTATCCCACAAGTCAAATGTTACCTTCAATACGACTAAATGAAACGAAGTGAACTTACCCGTTCGGCCTCGCCTCCGAGCCCTTATGTACCATAATATGCACATGCGCCGTCCGATTCACGTAGAACCCAGGGAAGATAGTCGTGATCTCGACCATCCCGCGGGTGTTTGTGAACTCGCCACCGCGCAGCCAGGTATCCTGGTGAATGTTCCCACCCTGGTACCCGCCATAGAAGCCCGTGGAATTCGCTTTCCAATGTGTCTTGCATCAGACGACAAGGATAGAGGAAAGAGGTGAAAGGAAGACACACCTGCCCAAAGGTCGACGAAGGCGTTTTGGAAAGGTTGGCAGGTGGTCGTATCGATGACGCCGATGTCGAGGATGAGCGTTACACCTCTGGAATAAAGTTCAATAATAAGCATTATCCTTGACTGAGGTCAATAACTTACTGCTGGTTCTCGCGAAGATCGTTCCGAACGTACTCATTCCCGACGTAGTACGGGCCCTCGGTGACCTCTGGCGCCGTAACGCAAGTGAACTGGAGTGTTTCAGCGATCAGGGAGCGAGAAAAATGTAAGATAGAAGGGAGACACACATTCTGTATGTCAGTGTATCGGCCCCCACTGTGATTGTCATCATCGTTATCTCTATCTTGACCTCCGCTGCCTCTCCTAAGGGGCCTCGGTTCGCGGAGGGCTCTGCGCATGTCGACAAATCGGGCTATTTGGGAGGAACAGCTGCGAGCTTGGAGCGAACGAGCTCTAAATTCGTCCTGTACGAAATTCGATAGATACGATGAGTGGTGAAGAACCGGAGACGACTCACCCTCTCCATCAATTCTTCTCCGCCAGGGTGCGCTGTTCAAGTCGTTCACTGGTGAAATATACTATATAAGGGAAGAACTTACCGTTAGCCAGCGTGGAGAGGGCTGCGAACGAAGCAAGAAATTGAAGGATGTGCATGCCTAATAGTTTGCCAAGCGTGCGGAGAGGTTGGAGGTGGCAGAAGCGGGTGTTTAGTTGGTCAAGACAACGGGCAAGAACCTCTAGTAGGTGTCGGGCGTGTTTGAGATTGGGGAGGCCGTCATAGGTCTCATCGTCATAGACTTAAGGGGGAACACGAAACAGACGGAGGTTTCATTCGGTGTGGCTAGAGATGATGTAGGAGATCGAACTTTCAGTACCAGTGTAAGAGGTGAGGCCTTGAGGCCGTGAAGGCCAAATGCTCATTCAGCTGGACGGAGAAAGAATGATTTAGAGCAACACGGGACGTACGAGGCTTCATATAGGGTCGAAATGGAGACAGTGCCCGTCATTGATGTAGCGTCCTTCCATCGCCGCCATGAAGCGACGAGGAATATAGTTTCGCTGAGGGGCCTTGTGCCATACTCCGGCCGAGGTGGTTTGAAGCAGAGCCGTGAAACAGCCTTGAGACCATAATCACGTATTATATTGCATTTTCGGCTTCTGCATGGCTCTCCGCACGTTCAATATCCTCCACACCGCCTGTCGAGACAGCTTGTCGATGAGCCTGCGCCACGGGATCCTCCCCGAACTCGTCCACTATCGAGTGCATGATGAAACTGGCCCTGGCCGAATATCCCGGCTGCGCATCAGCCTCGATATTCTTGAACAAACCCAAACTAGGAGTCTCCACAAACGAGTTTGTGCATCGACGGTGGCTCCAAACGCGAAGGTGGAGGAGGAAGCGCGCGGTCATGAGACCGGAGAGCCTGAAGCAAGATTGTATTAGGAAGCAGGGAAAGAAGGAGGAACAAAGTGCAGACGGGAGTGTGTGTGCATTTAGTAGCCGTTGGATGAAGAATCCTTCCTGTAAGGATTGTATCAGGGCAACAGAGAATGGCGTTGTACGACCATGACACGCAACTGGAGCAGCCTGAAAGCAGGGATTGAGTTACGAAAAAGGGTGATTATTGCGAAACACAACTTACATGCTGAAGGACCACTGTGCAGATCGTAAGAACTGTCACGGAGCTGTAAAGTCGTTATTTAATACTTCTCCATCCGACGAAGCGAGATATTTACGCGAAATATAATAGACCTGCGAACAACACGCGGGCGACGCTAACTGAGGACTGAATCGCAAGGAAAAGCTTGAAACTGAAAGCCCACCATGTTTAAAGATCAAGAAGGGCAATCCTCGCTTCGCGTCATGCCACGAAATATTGTCGACGGTGAGAGCTTTCACAGTTCGACCTGTAGTGAATACGACTGCCGAGGTTTCAAAGATCACGGTGAAAATTGGGAGAAGGTATGGGACTGGAGAGAAGAATAACCACATCAGTAAATGGAGCACCTAAAGCCAACGTCCATGGTCTCCTGCGTACCTCTGAGCGAATCTGTTAGCTCTAATCTTTTTGAATAAAACTCGAGACGCACGGAGGATTCCCTCGATAGCCGTGACACGCGGCATATGGGACATGCAGCTGTGAAGATAGTTTTTATCCATACCACGGTCCCTACCTGTGTGGTGGGGACTACGTACGATAGCGAGACCGATAACAGATGATCCAAATAGCCCAAATATGGTCAAGACGCATATGTTCCGGTTAGAGATGGCATATGTCCTGAGACCCCAAACCACTGTCCAATTCGTACTCATCATGAAGACAAAGAAACAGTATGATAAGAATCACTCACGAACAATAGCTATCCTCCCGATGCATGCAACTATGGCAGCCAGCCGATATCCCTGATCACAGCTATTGTGATCAGATAATCGAGCGTTAAAAACGTGTTGTCCGCGCGATGAACGCACAGCAGGATAATCTCACTGTTTCCAACACAAGCACAGTCCTGAGCGATCTCTCGATTGTCTGAAACAATAACGCGTACCAACCCTCATCATTGGAAGCTTCTCTGTTAGCGCAAGGGCATAGATGACGTTCGACACCATCCCATAACGACATGTGAAGTACAGGGCGGTACCGAAAGAGAACTTGCGCATCCAGATATGTTGGACTTCGCGCGGCCAGGTGATGGCGTAGTCGTAGTACAAGAGCGCTGAAGCCGGGATGAGAGACGGCGCGGTGTGGATGACAAAAAGGCGTACCCAAGCTTGAACACTGAATACATAAGCGCACGAACCTGGGAGTGAAGCGTAAGCCTGTATATGGGCGAAGCATCAAGCGAAAGAGGATGACGCACATCGTGGCCTTGTGTTGAACCTCCAGGGCACTCGACATGTTGGCCTTCTGTGTGCAACGTTGATGGGGAAAGTGGACGCCGGCGTCAATTCCATCCTGGATATCTGAAGGCCTTTTATATATAGGAACGGCGAAAGGAAACTTACCATCCGAGATGGGTGATTCTGCACAGGTTCGTGCATTGTCCGAGGAGATCTTGAGGGGATCAATTACTTGGCGAGGACGAAGATCGAAAGAAGACACTTTGATATCGCGATACCTAAGTTCGGACATCCCAATCAGATTATTGTTTCGTCCGGAGAGAGGAAACGCTTCATGATATTTACTTTGCGGGGATCGTCGAAAATACCTCGAAGAAAACAGCGCCGAACGATGTCCCGATCGTCGATCAGAACTTCAGGATAAGGGATCGTTTCACACAGGATCACGATTCGCGATGCTGTGCCAAGAGGAAAGTGCCAAGGAGTAAGGCGTGTTCTCCGCCATGCACTGCACGAGTGTTGCTGGTGCCTAGGTGCACAAATCCACGAATCCGTAGCGCGAAAGACACGAGGAAGGCTCGAAAGCGTAACGAGAGCGCTCGAGAGATGGAAGGAGGCGCCCATAACGGAACAAAGCGGCATACAAGAAGAAACATATTGAGTCAAGCGTGGCAAATTTCGTGCACAGCTTCCATCCAGATTGAAACCTGTGAGAGTGGTCATGCTGCATCCGATCCGATAGGGCCCAAACTGCAGCGCACCCGCGGCAGCACTATAGTGCAGGCAAAGCCACAGGATTGAAAGACGATCTCCGCGAGGTGCCGCCTATAGAATAAACGTTCGTGAATAGAATCGCTGGAAGCGCAGTGTGTTGAGAAATGGGTCTTCTGGAGAAGATTCTTGAGCATGCGCCCATGGAGCTTCTAATCTAAACTTACTCAAGCTGCGGTCGCGATAGACAACGTTGAATTTGCATATTCTTGAATATTCTTGCGATTCCTGGGCAAGGAGGGAGAGCGCCGACAAAGATTTCGGAGTAAGGAGGCTGTAGGCTCATGGCGGTGCGGGGACGAGAGGAAACGGTTGATGAAGGCCTCCCGATAAGATAAGATTCCCCTGTCTGCAATCGGAGGCTGTAAGATAATTTAATATGAACTTGATGTCCCCGACGAACCTTCACATTATCCATATCTCGTGTGTTTTTCCCATGAGGCTGGCCCACCTGTACTACCCTTTTCTCCTTCTTTTGCTTTCTCGCGACTGTCCTATTTTTCTCCACTTCAACCTCCGTAGAAGAATTAAACCGTCCTCCATCGGCCCCTTGACGTACGTGCTCTCCCCTTGTGCACCTTGGCTGGTCTTCGAGATGGTTAGTATACTATATACTTGGAGAGTTTGCGCTATGAGCTTTCGTCCAACGGAAGGGGCTGAGCACGACGTCGATGAGAAAGTGCCATCTTAGGAACAAGAAACTCCAACGTACCTAATCCCTGACAATCGAGACCGACGTCGTCAATGGTGACATTTAGGCGACGCTGCGCTAGCTAGGCGGTCAGCGTCTTGTCAGCAAACGGGACGAAGAGAGTATGGAAGAAAATCGATAGTCTGGGGCGTGGCCCGACGTCGTTAACTCGAGTCCGTGTCCAAGGAAACATGAGCGGAGCAGTGAACCTAGAAGCGCAAGGAGAGGGACGAAGAAATGAACAGGTACAAGGGCGCAGGGCGTTGCTTCAGAAAGAGCAAAACGAAAGGGGGGTACCATGGTCAAATGGACATCAGTGTCCAGGGAATAACCTAGGGGGAAACGAAAACAAATGGACTATAGGCCCGAGAAAACTCACCTTTCGGACCATCCGCTCGTGCAAAATGCTGAGCATGACCCCCGTCTTGTGCCCGCGAGATGCAGATTCTTGATATTCGGCTTCGCGCTACATTCGTCAATCCCACAGTACTTAGACGCATAGAAGTACAGGATGAGATGACGTTGGACCCACTTCACGAGCATTATAGTGCTTATATTCACCAATTTTGAGGAAGCAAGGTTGCAGGAATGGGCCGGAGGCTACCCGCGGGCACCTAGACAACAATTGCCGGAAGCTTGAGTTATTTTTGAGGCCCCCTCAGAGTCGGAACATGCCAACAGAATAAAAACATAGAGTAAGATGGGTTGATGAGAGATTGCTGGGGTTGAATGTTGAGCAGGCACTCGTCTTCGTTTCCTAGCAATCGTTGAGACGCCATGTAGTGAACGCTTTACGAACATAATTAGAAACTTAGAGATGCCACATCCGAAGAGAAGACGCACCGATCGTCAAAATGTCTCCTCTGCGAGGAGATCCACGGCTCCGGCCCCTAAGAATGACCCACGGCTATGACAAGTGGTCGAAGGACTTCCTACTCTCCTTTTTCATATCTTGAATGACCTCATCCAGAACCGCGTCGAGCGACGCCAACTGTCACGATCCCAGATCCTCCTTGCACTGGTTCAAAGCGTACCGCCAGTTTCCTAGATAACCCATCCAAATCTTGATGTCGGCTTCGGAGGAGTATCTAGTGTTAAGCATCTTAATGGCCAGTTGAAAAAGCAAAGACTTACCAATACTCTCGCCACCCTGCTGCGGTGACGGGGATAAAGCGTCCACGCACCGCGAATCGGAGGTTCGTGTCCACAGCGATGCTAGCTTAGCATGTATTTCCACAATCTTGTCGCTTTGTGTCCTCGCCCTACTCCGAGACGCGTCGAGCTCCCGCTGCAGACGACTACAGTTGTCTGCAGCTGCCTCTCATTCACCAAAGTCCCTCATCTGTGCCGCTATAGCCTCATTCGCCGACGACACTTCGCCTTGCAGCTCCGCAATGCATCGTTTCGCCAGCTCCAGCTCGTGGAGATACTTCGTGGAAGCTGCCCGTTTAAGCTGACGCTCGGGTGTCTCGTCCTGCCAGTTCTTCGCGACGACGTCCAGGCAGCGGCTCACGGCGATTTCGCGCTCGTTGGCTTCGTCCAACTCAGACGAGGTGGAGGCCAAACGCGAGCGGAGATAGTTGGTGTACGAGTCCCTAGATGCGATCTGGCTTGCGTAGGGCGCCAGTTTCTCTTCTATGGCCACAGCTTCTGTGTCGAACATTGAGCGCACTCTCGGCGTCGAACAATCCACGCACCGTAAGTTCCCGCCCTCGGAGGTGTTCCCTCTCCTCCATCCTCTTCCGGCACACTGATGCTCTCAAACCTTCCAGCGTCGCACCCCATGGTGTGCCTTCAGCGGGTCCAGTGAGGGGGGGGCTTGATTCTCTGTCGAGCGTTCCACCTCGCTCGTAGATTCAAGATCTTCGAGGCAGCCACGGTTCAAAAGGTGGTTCGTGTCAGGCTTCGAAATGTCGGGTATAGTATAATTTAGCCGGATTGTAGGGTTTTTCCTCATTCCTCGATGCGCAACGCGTAGTCGACGTTGTGGGTTGGTCGTGGTAACGTGCATTCTGCACGTTATCGTTCCCATTTGGTTATCGGCCGAGAGGGCCGAGATGATATCGATTAGGTAACCGGTTTGCTGCACGTTCCTTGCCTCCTGCCGCCATCTCACTCTTCCCTCGGCCTTGTCGATGCACCTCCCATCGTTGGGCCATCCTACCGTTCATGCCATCTAGCTTCAATTCGAAACACCCATACTCGTTACCCAAACTCTCCCGTTCTACCTCACGCTTCAAACACGGACGAGATCAGTTGGGTGTTCTAGAATCGAGCCAGCGAGCAGAGTATGGCGAAAATGTTCGCTTTCACCCTGTCTTGTGCTTGTATGTGTTTTATCACACTTGTAAATTGATCTCGTCCCCTTTAATGCGAGAGGGCTGGGGTTCCATCGTTCCATCGTCAAGTTCGTCGTCTTTTGTTGTCTCTCGACCTTTTCGAAGCGGGCGACCTAACCCATTCCCCGTTCTTTGTCGCTGCCATAATCCGCGCTTGTACCGTCTCATTACCCTTCTTCGGTGTCATTTCCCCCCTCTTTGGAGTCGGAGCAAGAAAGGTAGAGGCTCGTGGCTCCATTCGCGTCCACGCTAGACAGTTGACGTTGAACCATTCACCTTCATGAATCTGGTCCTCCAGCTGCACTTCTAGCCCGGAAGTGAGGAATACCGCCCCATCTCTCATCGTCAGGCTCCTAGCCCAGTACGCTGGTCTTCATTCCGTGCACTGTAGAAGTACACGGTTTGCAGTGTGAAAGGGACACGCTGACTGCTCTCGGTCATCCTCATATGTATTGCATCGCAACTCCTCCGTCTTTGTATATTTGTGAAGTGTCTCGCTGCATGGTCAGGCGATTTGAGTCTGAGGCGGGAACGTGGCGCCTGGGTTCGTACCGATGTCTCTTCGTCTTCAATGCAGTTGGATGCTATGTCAGCTCAAGGTCAAGAACTATAGTAAGGCTCCTGTTCGTGGTCTTCGACGCACTCTGGACGAAGGGAAACAAGCGATTACGGAAAACCTGGAAACGACGGTCATTTTCAACGCTTGACCGCGAGAATTCGAAGTGGTAAAGTCGGGCTCGAAGACATTGAGTGCCGATGACCATCATGATGAAGTATCCTTTTTATCTAGCTGGACACTGTCGTCTGGAAGACTACTACGAAATTTAATTGTCATATGAAGACACCCTCATGGGATTCGATTCTTTGTGCGATTCGATCTATAAAATCGACGTCAATTTCATACTCATAACATTTGTTGGGAGCAGCACTCGCCTACGAATGCCCCAACGCGGCCTTCCTTCCAGCCCCACTCCGAGACCGAGACGCCTTCGACCTTGCCTGCACTCGTGGGCGTCCGACACGACCTCCCCTCGATTTCCCTCGCCTTTGAAGGTCAACCGTATATGACCTTGTCGCACTTGTATTTGGGCTAAACCGACGGGTGTCGCTGTGCAGCCTCGTGTAAGCCTCAGGAGCGGCACGAGGCGTCCAGTGCTTGCTATTGGTTCGGAGTTGGGCCTGGGTTTGGATCTGCGCCTAAGGTCATGCAAGAAATGCGAAACATGAGAATGAATTTGGCGAAGGCCAGGGTGCTAGGGCGTACCTCGCGCCGACGAGAATTCGAGAGTGCCCCGCTCGTAAAGACGAATAGGAACGGGAAGTATGCGCGTAGTTGTAGACGTCCGAGTACGTTCATTTTTGTTCCTCTCTTCGTCAGATATTGGAGGTCGGGTTAGGTAGGGAGCAGCAGAGTCAGAGAGCTAGGGAGCGGCGAGCCAGCGCACACTCCACCCGTTCGTAGGTCGTGGTGGTCACGGTGAAACCTGTTCAGCGAGCTGGGCGTTGGTGATTGAGAAGATGTTGCATTTGTATCGATGTAGCACCGCGTCAGGGTGTCAGTGCCGTAATGAAACACGATGGCGTGATGATGGATCGTGCATGGAAAGTGGTTGGCGGTATGCATGGGTCAGAGTGGGGCTGGTAGACAGGTTGGTGTTAGTATGTACACGGCTGTGGTAAAGGTGTACGGTTCTGTCCTGGATGGCGTTTATGAAGGTGTGAAGGTGATCTCGCAGAGATGGCGGACCGTAGATCCGGCACTAGGTCCTAGGACATCCATCTTATCTTATCCCAAAGATCTTCTCACGAGCCGCCGTTGTTGATCGCAGCTTTCTTCCTTCCGTCTCGCTGTCTCCTCCGCTTCGTCGATGCGCCTCATCCCATGTGTGCCCTAATTGTTACAATTCGACCGCTCATTCTGTAATACCGCAGCCATTCTCCACCTCTTATCGTCGACGAACGGCCCCCCTCTTTCCTTGTACTGCGACGAGGGCTTGAATGCTCCATCACTCAGCCAGCAGGCGTAATATGGCAACCGTTTTGCTCTTATCTGCCCTATTCTTGTAGGGCTCAGAGATTTCCGGTGAGATTCCCCAACTACGCATAAAGGCTAGGCGCACATCGTCAACAGGAGCGATCCCCACGCAGCATCGTTGCTCTACGTCAACTGATTGGAAGCTTTAGTTCAATATTGGCGTATTTCTTCTCCTCGTGTCCCCCATAATCAAAGGACGAAGAGTCTTTGGGCATCCCGTCTTCGCACGTGATGAACAGCGGACGTCGTTAGCACGTACGTTGCTCTCTCGGTGCGATACCACCTGACTGTTTGCTCCGAGTCCATGACTATTCGTCTATGTAGGCGGGGGATATCGCTCTTGATTCCTTGTTTCGAGGCTGTGGTATCGACGCATCTACGTTCTTCCCTTTTGATCTGGGGATGGTCAATTTTCTCAGAGATGGAATATCTCAGGAATTTTCGTCACCACATCGACACTTTCTGGGTCGAAGCGGGAGAGACAGATCTTGCGGCCCTTCGCGCGTGGTGGGTCGACAATAAAATACTCGGTTTTTGCTCTGATCCGTGGAGAACGCGCACGGATCTCCACATCTATCTCTCCTGTATCGGAGAAAGTACCGCCGTTCACCTCCTCGCTCGCTCGATTCGTCGATTTCATACTTGATACCCGATCTGATTATCTCCTTCATCCTGCGAACGAGTCTGGGTCAACGCTCGTTCTTTGCTCTTCATGTTCATTTTCACCTCACATCACAGCCCCTGCGTTCACGAGTGTCTGCTCAGGAAGGGTCTCGGAGCATCGTCATCGCATTCGTGGTGGGGACATGGTCTCGCTCATTGCGCTATCACTACTCCTCCCCATGATTAAGGCGATGCTGATAACCTCGGACCCTTCCTTATCAGTGAATAGTAGGAAATACCAGCGGAGCCGTTGCGTTCTTCCAGCGTGTCCTAGCCCCGATTCACGCATCTATTTGACCAGCCCTTTCATCCCCGATAAATGCTACGAGGAAGCATCCGAGCTGGCACGTCGCACGAAGACCGTATGATAGGAATGATTATTTCTTTCATTATCGTCTTTCATGCTTAAGGCCCAGTGAACTGTCCGAATGCTTTCCTCCAGTTATGAGCCGGGCGAATGAGTCAATTGAGCACTCCCTTGTGGTGCGAGTTCAGGTCTTTGGCCGACGCTACGTCAGACTTCTGCAAGATATCTCGGAATTCGTCAGGAAGCATGCCTCGTTATCCTTCTTCCAAATCCTTTTCGTCAGGGCTCAAACAGTCACTTCGATCGAAAACTATCAAGCTCGACTTACGGCCACAATAGCGGCTTTCCAAGTGAGTCGAACGCTTGTTCCACGGTGGTAGCAAGCTCAACCCACATCGCGTAGATATCGGCTCTCGTCAACATTCAGCAATGGCAAGAGAGGAACGACAAAGCTAGAGCCAAGGATCGCCGGTCACTCAACCTCCGCCTCAACCAGCTCGCAGTCGACAACCTCCGTCTCATGGAGGTGCTCGACACCAAGAACAGCCCTTAGTACGATAACGTACTAGATGACGGGGCTTCCTCACTCTACTTGACGCTGCCGCTTCGGTCGGTGTAGGCCGTACCTCTGGTAAGTTGTATCGGACGAATCGTTAGCAGAACCGAAATTAGTCTGAGGAAAGAAAGCACCTGTCGGATGGGGTGCGCTTTATAGACTGACCGCTCGGCGGGGTCGTTCGAGATCCTGGCTAATCCTTGAGGTATCAGTCTCTCCATGTGCTTTCGGGCGATACTTTTCGTGGTGTACGAAGGAGGTCGTCCATTGCGTTTGCCGTCATTCAGTTCGGGGCACGGTAATCTCAGTTTATCCAGCGAGCGGAAATCAGGAAGCTCTTACATGGGGTGAGGGGGTCAAGAAATTCATTGATAGTCTAGCGATGCGTAAGAAACTTGGGATAAGTATAGGTATAGAATGAATTCCGAAGAGATAGTGTAAATGACGACAAGAACCCAAGGAAAGAGGAATATGAACCCAAAGAAACCCAAATGAAATGATAAGTATAAGTATGTGGTAAGTAAAGTATATCAGTGTTTGTGCGTAGACGAGGTCCTGAGGAGTCAAAGTGTTTGAGATAGATAGGGGATGAGGGCGAGAACGTCTGAGAGAGGAGGTCAGAAAAGAGGAAGGAAACAATCAAGGGCGGATGTACGCACCTAGAAGACGATCTCCGGAAGCTCGAACGGCTCATGCTGCTTCTGCGGCAGGCTATCGACGTCGACTGACGGATAGAGTGGCCCGAGAGCACCGTCCAGACGCATGTACGAATGAAGCATGTGCATGGCATGGAACGAAGTCACTCCCGAGATCTCAGACCAGAACTCGTTCGTGAACTTGTCCTGCTCGTCTGGCTCGTCCTCGTCCTCCTTCTCCTTCAGAGGGTAGTAATAGGGAGTCAGGAGAATGAGCAGCCCGAGGAATAGCTCGTGCCCAGACAGCTCCCGCTCCTCGTGTGTCAACGCATAGGCGTCGTAGCGAGAAAGGAGGGAGATGATGTGCTCGACAATGGGATAGGGCACCTGGCTGGTGTGCAGGACGTGCATGATGAAGTCGAGGAGGACGGGGTGGGTGTAGTGGTGTGAATCATGGGCCTCGGATGGGCAGCCGAGGATGCGGAGGACGGCGTTCAGGCTCATGGCGGCGCTGATGATGATATGGGGATATTGGGGAAGTGGTGTGGGGGTGGTCTCGGTGGTCTCTATGGTTTGTTTGGTGTGTGCCTCGGGGCAAGAGCGCCGCCTGAGGTGGGAGAGGGAGACACGGGAGAACGCCCTGGTGAGGCGGGAGGGAGATGTAGATGCAGGCACGGAGAATGGTCGTCGCGGCCTGAGAGAAGAAGTCATGGTGTTTGTGTCGGACGCAGCGCGCGTGGTGGGAGTGATGGTGTGTGCAGCGCTGGTGGCGATGGTGGTGGTGCGTCCGAAGGAGAACATCGTGGCTTAGACATTTTCTGGGAGGAAGTGGGGGGTTTTTATACGTTTTCGATGTGATGACGTGCAACATGGGGATCGTCTATCATCGCCAGTCCGAAACGAAATCCTGTGCGCGGAGGTTCCAAGGAACGAGTAAAACAGCGAAAGGGGTCGGGTGAGGTGGGGTATCGCCGAAGCAGCCCGAAGCCCCGTTCGTGGTCGACGACAACGCAGGTGGTTATTTCTCTTCGAGTATGCAAGTGGTTTAGGCGCTTGAAATAGACGCCCATGGTCGATCATCCACGCGAGTTGCCATTTCAGGACCTGTCACCGTTTCCTCCTTGGTTCGGATCCATATTAGGGAAGCAAGACCCACTGGCGTCTCATGGTCGGCCGTCGGCGGAAGCAGGTGCTGACATCGTAATCCGTGAACTCATGCCCGAGGTCTCCTCAATCCAATCTCCGAGGTGGAACCTGCATCGTTTCCAATGGTAGTTCCGGTATCAGGGGTGTCAGACAGGAGCGCCCCTTGCCAGCATATCTCAAATCCATGCAGTCTGGGTATCCAGTATTTATCCTTGACGATTTCAGTCTCTGGACCTGACAGTGTTACTATACTCTACTGATATCGGGGTTTTTTATTCGGTTTGTCGGTAGAGTAAGGGTCTATAAACAACTGGTAAATCTCTTTAAATTGCATGAGCATGTCCACCTTCCAAGGCCGTATTCCTCCGATTTAATATAACTTATGTTCAGTCTGTGAAATACCCTCTCTTGAACTGTACCAATAGATACCACGAAGTCCGCAGCAATGTGACGCCTCTGGATGAGCTCGCCAAGTCAGTGCCGCGAAACAAGGTTGATATCGCCTAGGTAAGGAGGGAGGTGCCTGGGCATGAAATCTAAAGAAACGGCCCGGAATTACTGTAACGATGCCAGAGAAATCGGAAGTCGGGAGATTGAGAACGAATAACAGACATGGGGGCAGAAGGTGGGAGACATATGCAGCAGGTACGGCAGTATCGGGAGAAGAGCAGGGATACGGGGATTTCGGGGCGAACAGGACGGGAAGTCAAGCGAGAAAAGTAAAGGCTGGATGGAATCACAAAGGGCGGAGTGAAATCAAGGTGGATGATCAACGATTTATGTCATTGACAGCTGGAATGTAGCAGACTTCGGCATCGATGGAAGAAAGACGGCAAGATGAAGTGTATTGTCGAGACTTCATCTGCTTTATACTGTAAGAAAGTAAATAACGGAGGGGTCGAAAATGAGAGAATGAGTATACTATACGAGAACATGAGGACGGATACAACGAGCATAAGGATGAACTGTGTAAATCGACTTGAGATCTAAACATAGAAAGGCTCGCATGAATGGCCAGCGGACATCGTACTAACATCATTCCGACTATGTCGCGGCGATACCTCTGTGGTAGACTCTTCGTTATGAAACTCGGACCAACTAGCCGTCACCGCCGTACCGAGTCAACGATATTTTTATCGCAGATTGTTTTATTATTAGCCTCAAAGCACGAGGAACAGTAGATCCTACAAGCCGGCCGAGGCCAACCGTATATCATGCTCCTTGAATAGGAATAGGACGAGGTTTTGTGTCGATATTGCGGGTATGTAGATCGGATTCAGAATCTATTATTGCTCGTATGTATTTGATGCGCACCTGTCGCAGCCGGCAGAGCGAAGAATTTCCTTAAGCCGTCTGCATAAGAAATTTCGGGAATCTCTATAAAAGGCGCCCTCCTCGTAGTGAAAGTACCAGGTTTAAGTCCTTCTTTGACACCAACAGAGCCTTTCAAGAGCAATGAAGCTCATTACTGTTGCTGCACTCCTTTCTATCGCGACCTCTTCATTTGCAGGGACCATATCTGCAGCACGTTCGGATTCTGCGAAGGTACGCGGCGACGAAGGGCCATGAACTGCACCTGATTGCTAATATTCTATCCTTTCTTCAGTGGATCAGCGTCGAAACTGGTATTATCGAAGGTTAATCTACAACAAATTAGCAGTAATGCAGCACGCTAATATCATAGATTTTTTCTATTATCTAGCTGACAATACAACCAGCATCCTTGCGAAGCGTGTGGGTGCAGAGGTGGTTAGCTGCTACAACACAGGTACCAAGGTATGTATTTGCATCTCTTTCCAGGATTGCGCCGACTTATTGTGCGCCTCTCTTCCAGGTCGATCGTGCGCCTTCGATTTCTGTGATCGACGACTTCTGCAAGTACGCTGCACTATTCAACCATGCCTTATAAATCCGGTCCAACCAGTAACAAATCTACTTTCTAGCAATCGTGCGATCGGCCACCATGTTGCAAACGGACAGACCCTCTATGTAATTCTGGTCTTCCACTGTCCGTATCCGGCTCTTGCTGACGATAATTATAGTCCCGCTACGACTATGGCTCATTCACCATATATGTGAGCGGTTCAGCCATCAACGGGTGTGTTGTATTTATACAATCTGCTACCACCCATATGTTGACAAGTGTATACTGTTTTGAAAACTAGCTGTAGCTTCACGATCGACGGTAACTGCAACCGACTCCTCAGGCTGCCTCTTGACGGTTGCAACACAAACGGAGAGAACGGCAAGCAGGTGTGTTTGAATCTGAATCTTATACAATTGAGACTTATATTTTCTTGGTAGGGGGGCTTCGAAACTGATCTTTGCGGACAGTGGCGCTTCGACCCTGGATCCAACGGCAGCGACTTCTAATGTCTGAAAGATCTAATCCTTTTGACGGCTCGCCGGCCCATAATGCCTCGCTGTTTGTGATCGTGAATGTATATCAAGGAGAACTAGAGAAATATGACTCGTTGGAATAGATTCTAATTTCTGATAAGCTTGGGTGATGATAGACGCCAACGGAATGGTCAACACCATACGACCCATCGACGGTACCAAGCCGGCGGACCCCCCCTGTTGTGACCTGCCGCGAAAGTGCTCGATGGTTTTGATACCCAGGCTGCTCACGGACTTGGGATATTCTGGGAAGGGAGGCTCCTAACTGACGCCCCTGTTACCGGAACTACCGCTGGAAACGACGCAAGTCCCACCGTGGAGCGAGACCTCGGGCATGAGTTCACGGATTACGATGCCAGTGCCCGATTACGAGACGTCATGGGATCCTCCTCCCTAATTTGGATCCGAACCAAGGAGGAAACGGTGATAGGTCCCGAAATAGCAACTCGCGTGGATGATCGGCCGTGGGCGTCTATTTCAAGCGCCTAAACCACCCGCACACCCGAAGGGAAATACCCACCTGTGTTGTCGTCGACCGTGAACGGTGCTCTGAGAATCTTCGGGGACACTCCACCTCTCCCGACCCCCTTTCTCTGTTTTACTCGTTCCTTGGAACCTCCGCGCACAGGATTTCGTTTCGGACTGAAGATCTCCACGTTGAACGTCATCACATCGAAAACGTATAGAATCCCCTCGATTTCTTGCAGCAAATGTCTAAGCCACGATGTTCTCCTTCGGACGCACCATCACCACCACTACCAGCGCTGCACACACCATCACTCCCACCACGCGCGCTGCGTCCGACACACACACCATGACCGCTTCTTCTCTCAGGCCGCGACGACCATTCTCCGCGCCTGCAGCTACATCTGCCTCCCGCCTTACCAGGGCGTTCTCCCGTGTCTCCCTCTCCCACCTCAGGCGGCGCTCTTGCCCCGAGGCACACACCAAACAAACCATAGAGACCACCGAGACCACCCCCACACCACTTCCCCAATATCCCCACATCATCATCAGCGCCGCCATGAGCCTGAACGCCGTCCTCCGCATCCTCGGCTGCCCATCCGAGGCCCATGATTCACACCACTACACCCACCCCGTCCTCCTCGACTTCATCATGCACGTCCTCCACACCAGCCAGGTGCCCTATCCCATTGTCGAGCACATCATCTCCCTCCTTTCTCGCTACGACGCCTATGCGTTGTCACACGAGGAGCGGGAGCTGTCTGGGCACGAGCTGTTCCTCGGGCTGCTCATTCTCCTGACTCCCTACTACTACCCTCTGAAGGAGAAGGAGGACGAGGACGAGCCAGACGAGCAGGACAAGTTCACGAACGAGTTCTGGTCTGAGATCTCGGGAGTGACTTCGTTCCACGCCATGCACATGCTTCATTCGTACATGCGTCTGGACGGTGCTCTCGGGCCACTCTATCCGTCAGTTGACGTCGATAGCCTTCCGCAGAAGCAGAATGAGCCGTTCGAGCTTCCCGAGATCGTCTTCTAGGCGCGTACGTCCACCCTCCATCATTTCTTTCCCGTTTTCTGACCTTCTCGCTCAGACGTCCTCGCCCTCATCCCCTATCCGCGCGAAACACTCTTCTTCCTCATCGGCACACGTCCACTGATACACTTTACTTACTTATACTTATCGTTTTGGGTTTCCTTCGGTACATACATATTCTTCTTTTCCTCGGGTTCTTGCCGTCATTGACCACATCTCTTCGTACTTCGTTTTATCTTGGTCCTACTTATCACAAATTTCTTATGCATCGCGCCCACTATCAATGGATTTTTTGACCCTATCACCCCGTGGAATATCTTCCTGACTCGCGTTCTCCGACTAACTTGAGACCAGCATGCCCCATGAGCCGAGTGGCATCCAAAGGCATGAGCGACCTCCTTCGTACCCGACACATTAATACATCGCCCAACAGCACACGGTCAGACTCGACGATTCGTCCGATCCAACTGGCGAATTATGGCCTCTACATGTCGAAGCGAGAGTGTAAAGTAGGCCGAGCAGCTCCTTCACGAAAGCCTACACCTCTGCGTCACCGTACCAACCCCCTAACCCTGACCGAGAGCCATGAGCCGCCTGCCAGGTTCAAGCATCGTAATCTCATAAGTTCGAAAGCGCGAACCCGATCTCAGACGTAGCGTCGGCCAAAGACCTGAACTCTCGCTACAAGCGAATTCTCAATCGACTCATTAGCCCGGATCATAGTTTGAGGAATGCATTCGGGCCACATAGTTCGCCTTAAGCGCGAAAGACGATAAGGATGTCAATAATCATTCCTATCATATGCCCTTCGCGCAACGAAACGCCTCGAATGCTTCCTCTTGGCATGTACCCGGGACCCTGCAGAAAGGGTTGGCCGAAGTAAGACGGAGATACGCGAATCGCGATTTGGACACTGGAAGGACACAACGGCTCCGCTGTTATTCCCTAGTATTCACCACTGAGGGAGGGCTCGGGTTATCAGCATCGCTTTGATCATGGGAGGAGTAATTATAGTGCAATGAGTAATAACCTCCCAACCACGAATAGGACGACAATGCTCCGAGACCCTTCCTGAGCAGACACGCAAGAACGCAAGAGTTGCGATGTGAGGTGAAAATGGCCATGAAGAGTAAAGCAAGAGCGTCATTCCGGACGTGTTCACAGGACGACGGGGATAATCGGATGGGGAATCGAGTCGGAAATCGACGAAGGGAATGAACGAGGGGCTGAGTGGTGCTACTTTCCCCGATGCAGGAGGGATAGGCCTGGAGATTCATGTGCGCTCTCCGCAGATGGGAACAAAAAGACTAAGTGGGTTATTGGTACAGCACCTGCGCGAACGACCACAAGATCTGTCCCTCCCGCTTCGACCCAGAAAGTGTCGATGTGGTGACGAAAATTCCTGAGATATTCCATCTCTGAGAAAATTGACCATCCCCAGATCAAAAGGGGAGAACGTAGATGCGTCGATGCCACAGCCTCGAAACAATGAAACAAGAGCGATATCGCCCCCTACATAGACGAAGAGCCTCAAGGGACGGTTCCCCGTGGCATCGCACCGAGAGAGCAACGTACGTGCTAACGACGTCCGCTGTTCATCGCGTGCGAAGACGGGATGCCCAAAGACTCTTCGTCCTTTGATTATGGGGGACACGAGGAGAAGAAATATTGAACTAAAGCTTCCAATCAGTCGACGTAGAGCAGGCTACGATGAACTGACCTGCAGATGATCGCTCCTGCTGATGATGATCGCCTAGCCTTCATGCGTAGTTGGGGAATGTGACCGGGAATCTCTGAGCCCTACAAGAATAGGGCAGATAAGAGCAAAACGGTTGCCATATTACGCCTGCTGGCTGAGTGATGGAGCATTCAAGCCCTCGTCGCAGTACAAGGAAAGAGGGGGCCCGTTCGGCGATGAGGCGCATCGACTCAGGTGAGAGAGAGATGGTGGAGAAAAGGGGGCAACGATTGCGGCTTGTGGGAAGTCTTTGGGATAAGATAAGATGGAGCTCCGAGTGCCGGATCTACCCGGTCCGCCATTTCTCCGAGTTCCATTCATCTTCATGCCGAGGTGGAAACATACATTGCGGTTCTAGAAGTGAAGCGAAGAATAAGCGAAGCGGTAGAACATAGTCTTTGAGCGAACGGATGAGGTGGCACGTGCCTTTTTCTCTCTCGTGCCACCACTCATCCATCGAAGTTCTGGAAAGTCCAACGGACAAATTCCTCAAATTTCACCCGCCCTCCGCTCCCTAGAAATAAAGCAGGATCGGTGATGAAGTCTTCAGGAAACCTCGCAAGTAAAGTCCTTCATCTTCATCGACTCACTTGGTTCCCACCCGCCCGTCGCGATCTCGTCTCGGACCAGGGATAAATGAAGACCTCACCCCCGGTCGAAAGGCACTGCGTGCCTTCGCCCACAATCCATTCCCACTAGTAGCTACAATCAAGAAATATTCAACGCTATTTCCTACATAATAATATACACATGCAATGTCTTTTCGGGTTGGGTCAACCGAAAGAGTGATCCTCAAAGACCCAATCGACCACGGCCATGTACTCACACCGCCGACCACTTTCCGAGATCCATCATCACGCCATCGTGTTTCATTACGGCACTGACACCCTGACGCGGTGCTACATCGATACAAATACAACATCTTCCCAATCACCAACGACCAACCCACTGAACAGGTTTCACCGTGACCACCACGACCTACGAACGAGTGGAGTGTGCGCTGGCTCGCCGCTCCCTAAGTCTCCGGCTCTCTCTGCCTCACATTCACAACCTACCCGAACTCAAACTCGTACAGACGAATAGAGGAGAGAATAAATGAACGTACTCGGACGCCTCCAACTACGCTCGGACGCCTCCAACTACGCGCTTACTTCCCATTCCTATTCGTCTTTACGAGCGGGGCTCTCTCCAATTCTCGGAGACGCGAGGTACGTCGTGTCCTCTGAGCTTCAGGTTTCTCAAACTCACGCTCACCTTGCATTCCTTCCATGCTCGCAGGCACAGATCCAAACCCAAACCCAACTCCGAATCAATAACAAGCATTGGACGCCTCGTGCCGCTCCTGGGGCTCACACGCGGCTGTACAGCGACGCCCGTCGGTTTGGCACAAGTGCAAGTGCTGCGGGGTCTTACACAACAAACCTTCAAAGGCGAGGGAGGTCGAGAGGAGGTGGTGTCGGACGTCCGCGAGTGCAGGCAACGAGGCCGAGTGGTGCGTGCGAAGTCGAAGGCGTCTCGGTCTGGGAGTGGGGCAGGAAGGAGATCTGCGTTGTTGAGGCATTCGTAGGCGAGTGTTACTCTTGATCTACGTTATGAGCGTGAGGCCGACGACGATTTTACAGACCGAATAGCACAACAATCGAATTCCATGAGGGTGTTTTCATGACAAGTAAATTCCCGTAGTAGTCTTCCAGACACTGGAGCGACAGGGGCGAACTAGACAGAAGAGATATTCCATTGTGGTCATCGGCTTTCAACGTCTTCGAGCACGACTTTATTACTTCGAATTATCCTGCCCAACCGTTGGAAATGACCGTCGTGTCCAGGTTTTCCTTAATCACTTGTTTTCCTTCGTCTGCAGTGCGTCGAAGGCCGCGAACAAGAGCCTTACTATAGTTCTTGACCTTGAGCCGACATTGCATCCAACTGCATTGAATACGAAGAGACATCGGTACGAACCCAGGCGCCACGTTCCCACCTCGAATCGCAGGGCCATCCAGCGAGTTGCATTGCGTTGCGATGAGAGGATGGCCGAGAGGAGTCAATGTGTCCCAATCGTGCTGCGAACCGTGGACTTCTACAGTGCACGGAATGAGGACGAGATGGTGACAAAGTACAGACAGAAGCCGATTGAACTCGAGACAAGCACGAATTATAGTGGAATAACGCCAACTGCAGGTCCATCTTCGTGTGTGGCATCCTTCGCGTACTCCGACAAATGGACCAACACAAGTCGAAGAGTGTAATAGAATCAGCGCAACAAAGCAGCGTACTGAGCTAGGAGCCTGACGAAGTCGCCATCGCTGAAAGATGAGAGATGGGGCGGTATTCCTCAATTCCGGGCTAGACGTGCTGGAGGACCAGATAAAGGTGAATGGTTCAACTGTTTAGCGTGAACGCGAATGGAGCCACGAGCCTCTACCTTTCTTGTTCCGACTCGAAAAAGGCCAGAATAACATCGGAAAGTGGTGATGAGACGGTGTAGGCATCTCTAGCTTGCACAGACGAAGAGATTCAAGCGCGAATTATGGAAGCAGCCAAGAACAGGGACTGAGTTACATCGCCCGCTTTACGAAGATCGAGATAACAAAAGACGACAAACTTGACGATGGAACTATGGAAACCCAGCCCTCTTGCATCAAGGGGGATGAGAACACTGGATAAGTGTGACCAGATGGATACGAGCAGAGGACAGGGTGAAAGTGATCATTTTCGCCATACTCTGCTCGCTGGCTCGATTCTAGAACACCCAACTGATCTCGTCCGTGTTTGAAGCGTGAGGTAGAACGGGAGAGTTTGGGTAACGAGTATGGGTGTTTCGAATTGAAGCTAGATGGCATAAACGGTAGGATGGCGCAACGATGGGACGGGGCTGAGGGAAGAGTGAGATGGCGGCAGGCAAGGAACGGAACGAGCAAACCGGTTACCTAATCCGAATCGATCTCATCTCGGCTCTCTCGGCCAATGACCAAATGGGAACATCGACACGATAACGTGCAGAACTCTGCTCACTACTTAAGACTACTTACCACGACCAACCCACAATGTCGACTACGCGTTGCAAATCGAGGAATGAGTAAAATCCCTACAATCTGGCTCAAGTAGACTATACCCGACATTTCGAAGCCTGACACGAACCGCCTTTCGAACTGTGGCTGCCTCGAAGATCTCGAATCTATGAGCGAGGTGGAAGGGCCCCCTCCCTCACTGGACCCGTTGAAGGCACACCATTGTGTGGGACGCTGGAAGGTTCGAGAGAACTCAGTGTGCCGGAAGAGGATGGAGGAGAGGGTACACCTCCGAGGGAGGGAACTTACGGTGCGTGGATTATTCTCGACGGCGAGAGTGCGCTCAATGTTCGACGCAGATGCTGTGACCATAGAAGAGAAAATGGCACCCTACGCTAGCCAAATCGAATCTGGGGACTCGTCCACCAACTATCTCCGCTCGTGTTTGGCCCTCACCTCGTCTGAGTTGGACGAGGCCAACGAGCGTGAAGTCGCCGTGAGCCGCTGCCTGGACGTCGTCGCGAAGAACTGGCAGGACGAGACGGCCGAGCGTCAGCTTTATCAGGGCTGCCACGAAGTATCTCCACGAGCTGGAGCTGGCGAAACGACGCATTGCGGGGCTGCAAGGCGAAGTCACAGCCAGATCATAGCGGCACAAATGAGGGACTTTGGGGAACGAGAGGCAGCTGCAGACAACTGCAATCGCATTCAGCGGGAGCTCGACGCGTCTCAGAGTAGGACGAAAACCCAAAGTGACAAGATCGCGGAGCTACATAGGGAGCTAGCGTCGCTGTGGGCATGGGCCTCCGATTTGCGGTGCGAGCACACTTCATCACCGGCGACAGATCAGGGTGACGAGAGCATTGGTATGTCTCCGCTTTTTCAACTGGCCATTAAGATGCCTAACGCTGGGTACCCTTCAAAAGCCGACATCAAGATTTGGATGGGTTATCTACTCGAGTAGCAAACTGGCGGTGCACTTTGGACCAGTGCAAGGAGGATCTGGCCTCGGGACAGTTGGCCTCGCTCGACGCGGTTCTGTATGAGGTCATTCAGGGTATGAAAAAGGAGAGTAGGAAGGCCTTTCAAAATTTCACCGCTTGTCATAGCCGGGGTCGTTCTTACGGGTCGGGCCGTGGATCTCTTCGCAGAGGGGACATTTGACGATGGGTGCGTCTGCTCTTCGGATGTGGCATCTCCAAGTTTCTAATTATGTTCGTAAAGCGTTCACTGCATGGCATCTCAACGATTGCTAGGAAACGAAGACGAGTGTCTGCCCAACCCCAGCGATCTCTCATCAACCCATATTACTCTATTTCTTTCTTCTGCTGGCATATTCCGACTCTGAGAGGGCCTGAAAAATAATTCAAGTTTCCGGCAATTGTTCTCTAGCTCTGGCCCATTCTTGCGACCTCTTCCTCAAACTCTGGAAATATGAGCACTATAATGCTCATGAAGTGGGTCCAAAGTCATCACATCTCGGTCTTCTACGCGTCTGAAAGCTGCGGGGGCAGAAGACGGGGTTCGTGCATCGGATTGTGTTTGAGTTGCGTGGAAAGACGGTTTGAACAGTAAGTTTTCTTGATATGCTCCGAGGACCGATACAGTCGGCATCCTTACCCCTTCGTTCGTTCTCTCGGTGATGGCATTCTTTTGACTGTTCATTTCTCCGTCCTTCTCCTTTTGCTTCTAAATCCACTGCTCCGCTCATGTTTCCTTGGACACCGGACTTGAGTCAACGACGTCGGGCCATGTCCCAGACTATCGATTTTCTTCCATAATCTCTCCGTGCCGTTTGCTGACAAAACGCTGACCGCCTAGCTAGTGCAGCTTCGCCTGAATATCACCATTGACGACGTCGGTCTCGATTGTCAGGGATTAGGTACGTTGGAGTTTCTTGTTCCTAAGGTGGCACTTTCTCATCGACGTCATGCTCAGCCCCTTCCGCTGGACGAAAAGCTTACAGCGCATCTCGAAGACCAGCCAGGTTGCGCAAGGGGAGAGCACGTACGTCAAGGGGCCGATGAAGGTCGGTTTAATTCTTCTCTGAAGGTTAAATAGGACAATCGCGAGAAAGCAAAAGAAGGAGAAAAGGGTAGCACCAGCCTCATGGGGAAACGTACACTGCGGTAGTGCGGAGAACACTTTCCTGCGCGCCTGACCGCTTGGCATTTTCCTCTTTGCACAGCATCGCCAATCCTGATCCTATATGAAACGAGATCCTTTATCCTGAAGTTCTGATCGACGATCCGGACATCGTTCGGCGCTGTTTTCTTCGATGTGTTTGTCGACAAGGCCCGCAAAGTAAATATCATGAAGCGTTTCCGCTCTCCAGACCAAACGATAATTTGATCGGGGTGTCCGAACTTAGGTATCGCGATGTCAAAAGGCGTGTTCATTCGATCTTCATCCTCGCCGCGTAATTGATCTCCTAGGACAATGGACGAACCTGTGCAGAATCACCCATCTTGGATGGTAAGTTTCCGTTCGCCGTTCCTGCATATATAAGGCCTTCAGGTATTCAGGAAGGAATTGACGCCGGCGTCCACTTTCTCCTGGACTACTTCAACGCTGCACCCAGAACAACAACATGTCGAGTCCTCTGGAGGTTCAAAACAAGGCCACGATGTGCGTCGCTCTCTTTCCCTCGATGCCTTCGCCCATACATAGGCATATCACTACGCCCTTAGGTTCGTGCGCTTATGTATTCAATGTTCAAGCCTGGGTGAGCCTTTTTTTTCATCTGCACAGTGCCGTCTCTCATCCCCACATCAGCGCTCTTGTACTACGACTACGCCATCACGTGGCCACGCGAGGTTCAACACTTCTGGATATGCAAATTCTCTTTCGCGACTGCCCTATACTTCATATGTCGTTATGGGATGGTGTCGAACGTCATCTATGCCCTTGCGCTGGCAGAAAAGCTCCCAATGATGAGGGTTCGTACGAACGATTATTTCAGACCATCGAAAGATCGCTGAGGATCATGTTTGTGTCGGGAACAGTAAGATCTCTTGCTGTGGGTCCATCGCGCAGACAACACTATCTTAACGCTTGATTATCCGATCGCAACAGCTGTGATCAGGGATATCGGCTGGCTGCCATAGTGGCATGCATCGGGAGGATAGCTATTGTTTGTGAGTAATTATTTTTATCTACCTCGTTTCTTTGTCTCCATGATGAGTACGGATTGGACAGTGGTCTGGGGTCTCAGGACATATGCCATCTCTAACAGGAATATATGCGTTTTGACCATCTTTGGGCTATTTGGATCGTCTGTTATCGGCCTCGCAATCGTATGTAGTCCCCCACTACGCCGGTGAGATTTTGTGGTATGGATAACAACTATCTTCTCAGCTGCATGTCCCGTATGCCGCGTGTAACGGTTATCGAGGGACTCCTCCGTGAGTCTCGAGTCTTGTTCAAAAGATCACAGCTAACGATTTCCCTCAGAGGTACGCAGGAGACCACGGTCGCTCAGCTTCGATGTCTATTCACTGATGCGGTGATTCCTCTCTCTTCAGTCCCGTACCTTCTCCCAATTTTCACGGTGATCTTTGAGACTTCGGCGGTCGTATTCACTACAGGCCGAACTCTGAAAGCCCTCGCCGTCGACAATACTTCGTGGCGTGACGCAAAACGAGGATTGCCCTTCTTGATCTTTAAACACGGTGGGCTTTCAGTGTCAAGTCTTTCCTGGCGATTCAGTCCTCAATCAGCGTCACTCGCATGTTATTTGAAGGTATACTGTATTTCGCGTACATATCTCGCTTCATCGGACGGAGAAGCATTAAACAACGATTTTACAGCTCCGTGACAATTCTTACGATCTGCACAGTGGTCCTTCAGCATGTAAGGCGTGTCGCCAGATAAGCGCTGATTTCACTGACTCCATCCTTACTTTTAGGCTGCTCCGGTTGCGTGTCATGGCCCCACTGCGATATCCCCCGTCGTCTTGATACACCTTTACAGGAAGGATTCTTTATCCAACGGCTGCTGAACGCGCACACGCTCCCGTCTGTCTTCCCTGCTTCCCTGTTTCTCTTTCCCCCTAACAGTTTCTCGCTTCAGGCTCTCCGGTCTCATGACCGCGCGATTCCTCCTCCACCTTCGCGTTTGGAGCCATCGCCAAAGCACGAACACATTCGTGGAGACTCCCAGTGTAGTTTTGTTCAAGAAGATCAGGGCTGATGCGCAAACGGGATGTTCGGCGCGGGCCAGTTGCGTCATGCGCTCGATAGTGGACGAGTTCGGGGAGGATCCCGTGGTGCAGGCTCATCAGCGGGCTGTCTCGAAAGGCGACGTGGAGGATATAGAACGTGCGGAGAGGCATGCAGAAGTCGAGAATACAACATAATACGTGATCATTGAAGTCTCAAGGGTGATGATATATGGGTCTACCTCAAACCTCCTCAGTCGGAGAAGTGCCCAATTGTCCCTCGGCGATGGAAGGACAAGCTGGATCCTGTCTCCGTCTCGATCCTACCCAAAGTTTTGTACGTCTCGTGTTCGTCTAACCGATTTGTTCTCCGTCTATGTGAATAAACGCTTCTCCTTCGCGGCCATACCTCTTACATTGTTTTTGAATGAACAAAACTTGCCTTAAATCAGAGGAATACGGCTTTGGAAGGTGGATGTGCTCATGGAATTTGAAGAGACTTACCAGTAGCTTATAGGCCCTTACTCCACCGAGAAACCAGTTTTTTTAAAAAGAGATACGAGTAGCACGGACACGTCCAGAAACTGATATCATCAAGGATAAATATTGGATACCCGGACTGCGTGGATTTGAGATATTCTGGCAAGGGGCGCTCCTGTCTGACACCCCTGTTACCGGAACTACCCTTGGAAATGATGCAGGTTCCACCGCGGAGGTTGGATTGACGAGACCTCGGGCATGAGTCCAATGTTAGCACCCGCTTCCGGCGACGGCCAACAATGAGACGTCAGTGGATCTTTCTTTTCTAATTTGGATCCGAACCAAGGAGGAAACGGTGACAGGTCCCAAAATGGCAACTCGCGTGGATGATCGACCGCGGGCGTCTATTCCAAGCGCTTAAACCACCTCCATACTCAAAGAGAAATAACCACCCGCGGTGTCGTCGACCATGAACAAGACTTCGGGGTGCATCGGCGATGCCTTACCTCACCCGACCCCCTTTCTGTGTTTTACTCGTTCCTTGGAACCTCCGCGCACAGGATTTCGTTTCGGACTGAAGATCTCCACGTTGAACGTCACCACATCGAAAACGTATAAAAACCCCCCACTTTCTCGCAGCAAATGTCTAAGCCACGATGTTCTCCTTCGGACGCACCACCACCATCGCCACCAGCGCTGCACACACCATCACTCCCACCACGCGCGCTGCGTCCAACACAAACACCATGACTTCTTCTCTCAGGCCGCGACGACCATTCTCCGCGCCTGCATCTACACCTCCCTCCCGCCTTACCAGGGCGTTCTCCTGTATCTCCCTCTCCCACCTCAGGCGGCGCTCTTGCCCCGAGGCACACACCAAACAAACCATAGAGACCACCGAGACCACCCCCACACCACTCCCCAATATCCCCACATCATCATCAGCGCCGCCATGAGCCTGAACGCCGTCCTCCGCATCCTCGGCTGCCCATCCGAGGCCCATGATTCACACCACTACACCCACCCTGTCCTCCTCGATGATGTGCCTACGGTGGGGTGATCGTGCGAATAATGAATGACAAACACACACCCAAAACACCGCAATGAGTGGCTCTGAGGTGCGAGGACAGTTCCGTGGTTGTGCGGCTCTAACCAGTGGGCGCGCGCGACTCGAAGACGGATGGCGAATGCGGGCGCTAAGCGTGGGAACGGGACGAATGAGGCAACGGCGCCTCCGGAATACGAGTGAGAGAGCGAGGAACGAGGGAGGTGAGAGACGGAAAAACGAACTAAATTCTCTATATTGTGTGAGTGTGTAGACATGGATTATATCTATGAAGAAAGAAGAGCCCGGCAAGGAAGATATCCGAGCCGTGGGTGAAGGAAGAAAGAAAAACAGAAATTTTCAGATAAGAATGAAACAGGAATGGAATAGGGGAGAGGCGGCGAGGCGGCAACTGCGTTGATGGGAGAAAAGGCTACCTAACAAGGAAAGGGTGGCGCGCCGAGCGTCTCGGTGAAACGGGAAAGAGAGGGAAAGAGGCGGTGCCAGTCACGGGACGGATGCTTTTGCTGACTGAGGATCTCCGGGTGTGTCGAGGAATCATATGGCTCGATGGGAAAGGTGTCGGGGATCGAGGGGACGACGAGAATGTGATGATGAAGGTCGAAAAAAGGGATTTACCGGGGTCAGGGAGCAGTCCGGCTCATCATCGACTTCATCATGCACGTCCTCCACACCAGCGATGTGCCCTATCCCATCGTCGAGCACATCATCTCCCTCCTTTCTTGCTACGACGCCTATACGTTGGCGCACGAGGAGAGGGAGCTGTCTGGGCACGAGCTGTTCCTCGGGCTGCTCATTCTCCTGACTCCCTACTACTACCCGCTGAAGGAGAAGGAGGACGAGGACGAGCCAGACGAGCAGGACAAGTTCACGAACGAGTTCTGGTCTGAGATCTCGGGAGTGACTTCGTTCCATGCCATGCACATGCTGCATTCGTACATGCGTCTGGACGGTGCTCTCGGGCCACTCTATCCGTCAGTCGGCGTTGATAGCCTCCCGCAGAAGCAGCATGAGCCGCTCGAGCTTCCCGAGATCGTCTTCTAGGTACGCACGACCGCCCTTGATTATTTCCCTCGTATTTTCGTATTTTCTGACCTCCTCTCTCAGACGTTTTCACTCACATCTCCTATCCCCACGCACCTCTTTGTCTGTTCATCGACGCACGGATACTGATACACTTTACTTACCACATACTTATACTTATCATTTCATTTGGGTTTCTTTGGGTACATGTTCGTATTCCTCCTTTATTCGGGTTCTTGTCGTCATCTACACCACCTCTTCACGCTTCGTTTCATTCTGGTATTACCTATCACAATTTTTTTCACCATCGTGCGCACGATCAATGAATTATTTGACGCTATCACGCCACGTAAGAGCTCCCTTACTCGTGCTCTCCCCATCAAGGTGGTGGAAGACGGCGGTAAAGTGAGCGCTCACTGTAAGAATTACGATCTCCATACCGATTCGGCTGTCAGAAAACAATTAAAACAAAGCAGGAGTCCATAATTCCGCCATCACACTCGTAACACCTTCGCGTATCTACTCTAGGACCATATTTGCCAAAATGCGCAGTCACCTCTGGGCTTCGTAAATGCCGTTGAGCGCCTAACTTTATCTGAAACAATCAGTGCGTTCGAACTATCAAGAGGTAGGGCATCGGTGATCATCAATCGAAATATCCTTTGAGGTACCAATCCCACCTCTTGTACGAATTTTCTAGTAACTTCCAGCCCTTTCTTTACACCCTCAAGTCGGACTTCTCTTCGTTTGTTGGAGATAAGATTAGATCGCGACCATGTGACGTGACAGGCTTACGCATCCCGAGTCGGCATCCAGTCATCGTCTGCCCTCTCGCCACTTCCACACTTCTTTTCTTTTCCTCCTCTTTATCTTTTTCTTCACGACTCTCGAAATACACTAATACATCTCTTCAATGTTCCCCAACTTCGACTCTGAGCGCAGACGCAAGATCAACCTCGGTGGCGCTTCTTCTTCGTCGTCGTCGACCTCGATCCTCCGCAATGTCCATGCCGAACGAGAGGCGCGAGCGGCCCATCGCCTCCGTACCGACTCAGCTACGCGTATACAGGCATGGTACCGGGGTGTCAAAGCTTCAAGGAGGACGAGAGAGGAAATGAAGGCGATGTTCGAGGCTGACGTTAAAGGTCTCACGGGATTGAGGTGCTTGGTCTTGATCTGCAGGCGTAGCAGGGCTGGCAAGAACATGGATAAACTGAGCCGGGATGGTGAAGAAGCCCTCTCAAGGTGGGCTGGGGAAATAGGAGCCTTGGGTCCACGTACGTCTCGTTGTCTCGCTGGATGGATAAGCTGATGACGAATCCGATTGTAATCTGCCACTAGACGCCCTATGGACGCCCGTCCTTTCTTCGAGTCCTGCAGTTCAATCGAGCTGGCTCGCGCTTATTCGCCAGGTTGGCTTGATCTTGGTTCGAGCTGTATCTGAATCGCCTCAGTGAGTGCTTCTCACCTCTTCGTCCACTCTTCCTTGATTAACAAGCCGAACTGAACCAGGTCCCCACGAGCGATGAATTACCTCTCCATCCTCAATTCCCTCCTTTCCAAGGACATCGCAGATGCATTTGTGGGCGCTGGAGGCAACGGGTCTACCCTTGTGGTGTCTATCACGGAGTACCTTGTCGCAAGAGGGTTCTATGCGCTGCTAGGACGAGCTATTGAACGTATCGTAAGTTCTTTCACCTTTTATAATATTCTACGTGATTCCAATAACGCATATATCCAGCCTTCAACCTCAAAAAAGTCACCGACATATCCCCCTCTCCTCGCCCTTATCACTCTTCCCCTGTCAACATTCGCAGCTTCTTCCCCTCAGTATGCGTCTATTCTTGCTCAATTAGTCGCCCACGTTCTTTCCGTGCCGCTCCTCCTCAACCGATTGCCACTGGATGAGCTGCCAAATTTTGTTGCTCGTCTTCCTTTGGCCCAACTTCAGATCTTGCAATCCCACTTCGATGAGCTCGAGGTAGAATTAGACAAGAAGGTGAAAGATGGAGATGGAGGGGCGAAAGTGCACCTCGTAGCCACTCTCTACATGCTCCTCTCGCCGCGGTACAAGATCCTTCCCGTTCCTGCGCTAGAGATGTATCTTCGCCTTTCAGCCCGTCTCTTGAACGGTTTTCCTGCCGGGATCTTTGTCTCTCCTTCCTCGACCACCGCAACTGCCACTCAAAGCGTCAAGAAAGGCACCGCAGGCAAGAAAAAGGCAATTTACGACTCCTCATCCTCCGACTCTGAAGATGAGCACCCAACACGCGTCTCGGTCGTATCCTCCTTCTCCATCAACGTCCCATCGACACCACCGCCACCACCTGTCGTTCTAGATACCAAGACCCTCGCGCGACTCCAGAAGATTGCGGAGCCTGTTCATCTCTCGTCTTTAATCAGCGCTACACAGTCCAAACCCACTCTCTTTCGCCACCTGATCGGCTACCTCTTCGCGCTGACACAAGCTTGGGCACGGGCGGGCACGAAGTACTCCTCAAGCTCGAACTTCGCAAGCCCAAGTTCCACGTCGAAGAAAGGAGGGAAGAAGGGCAGCAAAGGCGAAGAAGAGGTTCTCCGCGCGATTTTGGCGAGCGCTGGCCCTACAGGTGGCTTGATTAGAGAGCTGTATCGGGTTTTGGTTAGGGCGGCGCCGGTGGGCAAGGATGAGGTTGGACGGGATGTTTTGGGTAAGTTTCCTTCGCTGATGCTTTGTTGTTCCTTCCTCCCTCTGCTGTCCTCGTTCATCCCTTTTGGAGGCAGCGTTCTTCCTCTCTACGTTCCATGCCGGTGGTGTCGTTCGTTGCCGATCCAGTTGGCGAATCTTCATGCGCTTTAACACCTTCCTTCCGTCATCGTCTCACATCGTCTCACATCGTCTTATTGCCTTCACAATCCACTGATACACTTCTTTCTCTCTAGACCCAGTCAACGCGGCTCATTACCCGTCTCTGCTCCTCCTTGCCGACCTCTACTCTCAAGCTCTCCAAACCATGGGAGATGACGAGTTCTTCGGCACCTCATCTTCTTCACTGACTTCAACTTCTGGCTCCGCAAACGCAGCTCGAAACCCGTTGACGCTCGACGAGCTGGTCTCTCTTTCGAAGCAGCTATTAAACATTGCCTTTGTTCTCTATTGGCGAGACGACTCTGCTTTCGTCGGGGCGGACTCGGCGGCCCCTACGACAAGGTTAATGGAGACGTTGGTTAGCACCGAGGTCAGGTGTACATGGGAGGCGGTGCGAGAGAAGGTGACGAGGTGTTTGCTTGCGGTCCATGCCAGAGAGTAAGTGTCTTTCCCTTTCGTCGTTTTTTGCGTCTGAGGGGCTGATGACATGTCATCTACAGCTCGCGAAGACCATTTGCCCCGCCAGACCACTGGCTTGTCACGTCCCATCTCGGCGTCAACTCTGAGAACGACATGCATTCGTTCGTTGAGGCTGCTGTGTACGTACTTTCTGACTGCTCACTTCTTACATTGACTCGTCGTCCATCTCTTCGTGACAGTATGGAGGATCAACAACTCTCCCTCCAATCCGATTTCCCATCATATTTAAACCCCCGCGGCCCTGGCCGGCTCAACGCCGCCCGCAACGCTAAAATGCAAGCCCGCTTTGCGCAAGCTCTGACACCCCGCCTAGGAATTTTGAACAACATACCCTTCGCGGTACCCTTCGAGGTTCGCGTGCGTATTTTCCGAGAGTTTGTCCATGCAGACGCCTACGGGCATGAGCATAGGGCTCATTCTAGGAGGTCACGCTCGCGGAGAACACAGGCGATCAACCCAGTGGCTCACCTCCGAAACGTGTTGGATGAGGTCGCGGATGACCTCCAGGAGATCAACCGCGGTCTTGACACTATCGCTGCCGACTTGGGCAACGTCGACTCTGGAGCTTCCACATCGCAATCGAGTGGTGGCCCAGCTCCTGTTGCCACAACGAGGAGGAGAGTCGCTATTGACGCTGCGGATCGGATAGGGCGGATGATGGAGGAAGACTTTGAGAGGCTACAGGACGGGCAACGTCATCACGTCGATGACCTTGGGCGGGCAGCACTGGACGACTTGATGTCTGAAGTGGCGCGATCTATGGACGTTGACGCTGCTGAGGGCGGGGATCTCGACGACCAACTTCAAGCAATCGACGACTTTTTTGCGTCGGCGGCCAGGCGTAGCTCCACAACCCCCAGGAATCCAGGACAGCCTGGGTCCAGTGACACGGGCCCGCCGGTGACGATGGGGCCCGGTGGCCGACCACGTGTGCCTGTACGACGCGGGATGGTCGCCCAAGATGGGTTTGATAAGCTTTCAGGAGTCGATTTGAAGCAACCGGTCGAAATTGTGTTCGTTGACCAGTGGGGGCAGGAGGAGTAAGTGCTGGATCAATTGACGCGTCGAATCGATGAGAGCTGACCCATTCCACTTTCTAGGGCTGGCATTGATGGCGGTGGCGTGTTCAAAGAGTTTTTCACGTCGCTGTGCAAAGAGGTGTTCGATACGGACCGTGGGCTCTGGCTCGCAAACAAGAAGAATGAGCTGTATCCCAACCCGCATGCCTATGCTACTGAAGGTAAGTGCCTACATTTTTCAGCTTTGACGTTGGAGTCGAATCCCTTTTCATTTGACCTTTTGGGAGAATTGAGACTGATTTGTTTCGTTGAATAGCCCATAGCCTGAACTGGTACCGTTTCATTGGCAGGATTTTGGGCAAAGCGATGTATGAAGGGATTCTGGTTGATGTCGCGTTTGCTGGATTCTTTTTGGCCAAGGTTCGTCAACACTCTTTATATTCTATATTACTCCTTCGATGCTCGTGTTTCGTATTCTCTTTTCCATTCGACTCTTGACGATAATTAAGAATGGCTGCTGATGATAATTTTCCGAATAGTGGTTAGGTCGACAGTCGTTCCTTGATGACCTAGCTTCGCTTGATCCCGAGCTGTATAATGGTCTTATCTTCCTGAAGCACCACGCTGGTAACCCCGAAGATCTCTCGCTGAATTTTACAGTCGCCATCGAGGGTATGTCTTCGTCCTCCAGTTTGTCATCTTCGCTGTGTTCACGTCCTTCTGTCTTTTAGAATTTGGTGTCACAAAGACGATCGACCTTATTCCCAATGGATCTAACATCACTGTAACACGAGAGAACAGGCTCCAGTATATCTTCTTGGTGTCGCACTACCGGCTAAGCAAGCAAATCAAGCTCCAAAGCGAGGCGTTCTTCGAAGGGTTGTCCGAAATGATCGATCGGAAATGGTTGAGGTATGGCTTTACTCTCTAAGATCGTATCTGTATAGCTAATCTCCGTGATAGGATGTTCAACCAAACCGAACTTCAACTCCTGCTCGGCGGCACACACACGCCCATCTCCGTAGATGACCTACGCGCGAACACCTCGTACGGCGGCTTGTACGAGTCCGCGCACCCAACCATCCTCATCTTTTGGAATGTCCTCTCTACATTCTCGCAGGCCGACCTGCGGGCGTTCCTGCGCTTCGTCACCTCATGTTCGCGTCCGCCTCTACTCGGCTTCAGAGAGCTTAGACCCGGGTTCGCGATACGAGACGCCGGTGGAGACCAAGCACGATTGCCTAGTGCGAGTACATGCGTGAATCTTCTGAAGTTGCCGAGGTACGAGAGCTCGCAACTGTTGAAGGAGAAATTGTTGAAGGCGATCTGGGCTGGAGCTGGGTTTGATTTGTCGTAGGGAGTGCCATTCCATTTGTTGAGTGCTTCGAGTTTTCTTCCTGCGTGTTATGATGTGATAGAGATAATAACCCGACTTAGACTCAGAGTGTATCCTTAGCTGTCATAATCGCAATTTTTTGCACTACTTTCGTTCTCCATAATACCTGTACCATGAGAATTGTGTCCTCTCATACGGCTTCGTTCCAAATGTGGTACGTTTACATCCTTCCGTTTTCTATACTCATCCCTATCTCTAGTTCCGCTTTACAAGTTCGGGAAGTCCTTTCCAGTCGCGCTCTTGAATCCCGTACGGATGGCATTGGCGATCTGCTCATCCTTCGCCTGCTCGACCGCTGACTCGTTGTTTTGTGTGCCGGCCTTGAGAACGTGTTCTTGGAAGGCATCGACGGCTTTATCGAGGACGTCTACGAAGAGAAACCGTATCAGAATCAAAGAAGCATCATCATGAAGTGAGTGATTCCATCGACATGCCTTCCTTCTTCTCTCCTTTCGCTCCGCCTCCAAGAGCATTGTTCAGCGTGCCGATGAGATTGTTCTGGAGGTTATTGCCACCCTCGTTGTTGCTATTGTTGCTCCCCTCTTGCTTGTTCTCGGTGAGCTCCTTGGCGGCGTTCTTAAGGAAGTCCATTATGCGTGACGTCTGTGTTGTTCTGGCGAATGGGGTGGCGAAGAGGGGATGCAGAAGAATTCATTTCCAGTGTCGGCCTTTTATCCCTTGTGCTCGCTCCTCCGGATGCCGAATACCGACATTCGACCTGCCAAGGCTCAGGAACGTTCCTCGCGGGTGCACTGGATTCCGCTGGATAATTAACGTCCGGACCCCCTTTCATCGCCTTTCATTCGTTCCGCGTTGGCGATGAATGGAGGTTGGATGATGTTTGAAATTTGAGGCCTTGATTGGGAATCTGGCCCCTATCCTCTTGATCTACGGGAAGGGGATAAAACTATTTGGAAACCCCCCTTTCCACGGAAACCCTGGGTTTCTTGTCATTGATGTAAAAACCCCCCACATTTGTCCTTCCATCAAAGGATAAAACTATTTGGAAACCCCCCTTTCTAGTAGAAACCCAGGGTTCCCAAATAACTTATTCGGAAACCCGGTTCCTCGAGTATGAATGTTCGTGCCTGTCCGGTGATGTCAACCAAATATGGCACCGTGCGCCGTCCATGGCGTCGTCGGCTTTTCCCAAGTCGACGTTGTATGAGCTATTACTGCCCTTCCCTCTAGCTTTTACACCCTGATTTAGCCATATAAAACAAGGCTGGTAGATATTTTGAGTTTAAAGTGTGAGACACACGGGGCGCAATTGGTTTGGGAAGCATTCATGAGGCGAGGCGGGCATTATTTGCAACGTCGGCACAGGAGGACTTGATAGATGATAAAGGGATGACGAGCAACACCATCACACAATGCTTGCGCTGATGCTTCATTAATCTGTACAAAGAGTCTGTATCTCCGTAGATCTCTGAACGCTCAGAGAGTGAAGACAAGTCGTCTCCCAAGCCGCGAAGAAATTATCTAAGTCCACCACGATGAAAGATCAATCGATCAGGCAGGATATATATTGCAACGTTCGGACGAACATAACAGAGGACTATTTAAGAATTTATCATGTAGAGCGCTCAGAAAAGTGCACTCATCCTGCTGTCTTGCGAGCGCAAAGCGGGCAGCGGACACTAATATCAAGACATCGCTCAGATTCGCTCTCACCTCAGCGCATCCTCCCAGTGAAGTCTGCCTGCAACATTCAGGGATTCCGAGAACCTGTTCTGTTTTAACTGCTTTTATTGAGCTGAGCTGAGGGTTCTCGCCTTCCGTAGGCTCAATGCATTTGCATAAGTAATGGACGCCGGCGTCAAAAGGCGCTTGGGGCGCTAAGAAGCGCCTCCCAGATCGCCGGCGTCGCCTCCGGAAAGGCAAATATGCACAAGCTTTTGATGAAAGGACAAATGTGGGGGGTTTCTACATCAATGACGAGAAACCCAGGGTTTCCGTGGAAAGGGGGGTTTCCAAATAGTTTTATCCTCCATCAAAAGCTTGCGCATGTTTGGCTTTCCGGAGGCGCGGCCGGCGATGTGGGAGGCGCTCAGAAGCGCCTGAGAAGCGCCTCAAGCGCCTTTTGACGCTGGCGTCCATTACTTATGCAAAGGCATTGAGCCTACGGAAGGCGAGAACCTTCAGCTCAGGTATGTCAATCAAAGCAGTTCACGCGGAATGGGTCCTCACAATCCCTGAACACTGCAGGCTGACTGAACTGGCAGGAGGCGCCGAGGCAAGAGCTATGTCTTACTAGTGTCTGAGTCCAGCGCCGGTTAGGCACTTGAGATACAGACTCTTTATACAGATTAATCAAGCATTAGAGCAAGCAATGTATGATGGTGTCACTCATTGTCCCTTTATTGTCTATCAAGCCCTCCTGTGCCGACGTTGCAAATGATGCCCGCCTCGCCTCACGAGTGCTTCCCAAACCAATCGCGCCCCGTGCGTCTCACACTTTAAGTTCAAAATATCTACCAACCTTCTTTCATACAGCTAATTCTGGTATGGATTTACTACAGGGCGTAAAAGCTGGAGGGAAGGGGAGTAACAGCTCAAACAACATCGACTTGGGAAAAGCTGACGACGCCATGGACGGTGCACGGTGCCATATTTGGTCGACATCACCGGACAGGCACGATCATTCATGCTCGAGGAACCCAGAAAATCTCTGAATTGGAAACTACGGCGCCGGACTACGGCGATCACTACGGCGGCAACTCCCGGCGAACGGTAACGTGACCCGTTGGAGGCTCACGTCGATGAGCCAGACTCCCGTAGCGCAGTCCTAAGACGCCCATACCACCCCAGAAATAATAAGGACATCTTGCAGCTACAACCAATCGAGGAGAGTATAGTTCCGACAAAGCACCGGAAAATCCACTCGTCTCATCGCCGTTTGTCTCAGCTTGGCAGCATGATTCCCTTCGATTGAACCAGCGCAATATCTTTTCTCCCTCCTCTGAGTGAAACACTAGGTAAACTGACCATATAGTTGTGCTACTCATACGCCCACAACGTCGTTGTCTGCGGAGATAGAAAGGAGACCCCTGAGGCGAGGTCTAATGCCGAAGGTGAGTCTTCCACCTATACACGAGAACGCCGCTGACAGACCCTATTCTGGTCGCGCTGTGCATGCCGGGGCTGTATTGTACGAGTCCTGGTACGTGGAGACTCAATATTAGGCGTTTGGGGTGGGTGGGAGGGACTAGAAGGTAAATCTTCGTTTATGCCTTCGGTGACCATGTACTCACCTCATCCCAGCCATTCCCTTCTCTCTCAGACGTCTATGCACTCTACACCACCGCTCTCATGGTCCAACACATTGTACGCGTCCTAGAAACAAGGTAAGACCATCCCGAATGTGCATAACAACGAGAAACTCACCTTTATACGGACGTTCTCCGCCCATCTTCGTGTTGGCCCATCATCTTCCACAGCGATCTCGGGCCAACGTCCTCCAGTACCATCGATGCTCTAGCTAGCCTCGCTGTCGTCGAAATGCCCTATCGAGCACCTAAGAACACAGTAAGTTCGTGTTAATCGTCGGTGATGAGGTGAGGCACTCACGATGTGTTGGGTGTGATTAGGTCCGGCGTCTCGGGAATAGAACGTGTGTTGGCCCTCGTCGTGAGCTTCTTGTCCATCATCGCCGCCGCTGGGTGTGGTAGGGGTTTCTTGGTGGTCGAGGGCACTGAGGAGGCGCGGTGAAAGTGCGTGTCATTGCCCACCTCCGCTGTCGATGTGTTCGATCTTGATCTTGATTATACGAGTTTTTCTGTTGATCCTGCGCTATTTTTTCAGTTCTTCGCATTCGTTTATATTTTGTAGGTCGAGTAAGGCCCCGTGTATTCGAGCAGGACACCTACGCGAATCCAATAGGGGGCCAAGTGCCTGCCTTTGCGAGCGGCTTGAGCGGCAACGCGCGATGGCACTTTTATCAGGCGAGAATCTTGATGTCTGCTTTGTATGTTTCCGTGTTGAATAGGGTATATACAATGGAGGAAGGCGTAGAATACAGAGGTGGGACGAACTTGCCTGTCACTGCCGGAAGATGCCGCCGTAGTGATCGCCGTAGTTGATCGCCGTAGTTTCCAATTCACGAATGCACTCGAGGAACCGGGTTTCCGAACAAGTTATTTGGAAATCCAGGGTTACTGCTGGAAAGGGGGGTTTCCAAATAGTTTTATCCCGGGAAGGGATTATATTCTCGACGTCCGACAGGTGGGCTTCATCCTGCTTTATCTGGTTCTGCATTGCCTGGTGGCGTGAAAGTGGATGACTATTTGACAGGTCTCTTGATATACGTTCTAAACGCATACGGAATAGTTTGGCCGTTTGGCTTGAATCCACACACTTCGGCACCATCTCTTCTAGATTGGGCCTTGTCGTAAACCCGGACACAAAGGCCTCCGCAACATCCCGCAACACCGCGGGTTAGGGTGCTCTGACCAGTTTGGAAGTTATTCGAGGTACATAACGAGAACTCAATTTTCCTCGCAAGCGCGTTGTCGAGGTTGTTGATTGTATAATGGATGACTTTCCTTAACGTTTGGAGACCGTTCTAAATGCAAATTCTCGTTTCAAAGGGTGAGGCCGATGGATGCCGCTGTCGCCTGTCAGGACCCCGGAAAATATTTCGTTCTCCGTTCTCTTCAATGTTCGTTTCAAACGAAAAATCTAGGTGGAGGGTAAGCACCCCCTTCCTAGCTCTAAAGTCTCATTCCAGGCTTCAACCCTCCCTTTTATGAATGTTCCTGACAACGGCAGCCTTCGGCATGCTTTATTCATGCCTCATTGCCCTTTTTGCCAGGCCCGAAATTCCAGGCCACAACGTCTGGAAACTCCCCTTCTTTCTTTCAATCCCCGACGCTGGCACCCCGTCGTTTACTTTAGAGCCTCAAATTCGTTAAGGAAAGTCATCCAATGTGTTATTCCATGACACTAGAAGATAGCAAGAAATAGTACTTCGCTGTTCATATATGAAAAATATCATTTACTACTTATCTGAACGAAATCTCAAATGATTTCTTTCTGGTCCATAGGGAATTTTTCATGATAGGAAGTCATTCGAAAGACTCAACCGCGCTAATCGCGGGTGTGTGACTTGTGTCACACACACCGTGATCAGCCGTCACGCAAACCATTGTGTCACTCTTATGTTCGCCGCCCGCCCTCCTTGATTTAGTGTTCCCACTTCCTGACAGTGAAAAGCTGTCAATTATCAGCAAATAACTCTTGCAAAGTGTGTATTTCTGCTCAAATGTGTCTGATCTGATCTCACCTCAAGTATTGGTTCTTTCCAGCTCGTTACCTTTCTTCCATCTTCTAACTGCCTGCGCCTCGTTTCTTCAACAATCCCAACCGAAGAGAAGCATATTTTGAACAAGAATTGAAAGTTTGAACTACAACGATGTGTCGGTGCACTGTATGCGGCGCAGATGGTACCAGTGGCCAGGGCGTCCGTCATCCTCCCATTCCTCCAAGAGGCAGTCTCATGTGCTATTCCTGCCTGAAAGTGAACCACCTCGAAGCTCAAATCGCCGACACCAAAGCCTTCCTTGACCATCTAGAGACCCATCTTGAACTCCTCAAGTCCAACCACACACACGATTATTTCAGCCGCCGATTCCCTCCCGAAATTACCTCGCACATCTTCACGTTCGCCATCTCAGGCGAATCGTCTCTCCGCGACCGTTATATAAGACCCCTAACTCTCGGTGCTGTGTCCAGGAGGTGGCGCCAGATCGCGTGGTCCACGCCGAGTTTGTGGACGTATGTCCCGGTAGACCTCAACAAGTTCGAGGAGTCGTTTCAGCCAGCGAAAGAATTTCTCCTGCAGTGGCTCGGACGGACGGGGCAGCTTCCTCTTTTTATCCGCATCTGCTATGACGAGTGGGAGTCGGATATTTCGCGCCACGTCACGAACTTCACCAATGTCGTCGAGATCATCAACGAGTACTCCTCGCGCTGGGAGTACTTGAACGTCGGCATGCCATTCTCGCTATTCCCCCGGCTCCGTTCAGCGTGCGACGAAGCCCCAATGTTGAAGTTTCTGACTATAGAACCTCCCCTCAGTAATAGCGAAGGTGGTGCAACTGGACACAAAGGAGAAGTGTTTGACATCTGTACCGTACCGCCGCTTCCGCAAGACGTGACAGTTGAAGACTTCCCGTTCACTTCAATCCGAATCGATTGGTCTAATGTCACAACGTTAAGATTTGAAGGCATCTCCGTCGTCGATTGCCTCTGTCTGTTCCAGCAGGCTCCTTCGTTATCTGAAAGCTCTCTCTATGTTATCAACGATGACGGCATCCTCGAACTCGATGACCAAATCATCCTTCCCTGTTTGACGAAATTGAAGATCCGTCCTGACGATCTGGACGCAGCGAACGATTTCTTCGACAGTATCACGCTTCCCGTATTGAAGAGCCTTGAGTATTACGCCTCCGACTTGCGGGAATGTTTCGCTTTGGCGGACCTCCTGACTCGCTCATCTTGTCCTCTCACCTATCTCTCTATCAATTGTCCGATCGAAGGCACTGAAAGGGATCAAGGCTTTGTTCGAATTCTACGGGCGATTCCAACTCTCGAAGACCTCCATCTCGACATTACGTCTCTTCCGAGCGACTTCTTCCACTCCCTTTCTGCGCCTCCTAGCGGCGAAATCTCCGACCGGCCTATCTTGCTCCCTAAGCTCACGCGTTTATCATACGACGGCAAGCTATCGTTCAACTGGTTCTCGTTCATCAAATGTGTCGAGTCGAGGCGATCCATCAGAGGAAACGACGGACGGCCTTTACTTTCCTCGATTGACTTGAGGTTTACGGCCATCGCGAAGGACTCGAAATCTCCACCGTACTATATTAACGAGCTCGCCACTGCCCATATTTGCCGTTTGGTAGAACGTGGCGCAAACATCGAGGTTTCCAACGGTGCAAGCGATATGCTCCAGTACTCCAGAGAGTATCACGAGAAAATCAGGTTCGGAGAGTAAGGCATATCGGAGGCGAATACCCACATATTAGTGACCTCCTTGCTTGTGTACATTCGAATTCTATGTATCCCACTCTCCTTCACGCTTGGAAAAAATTTAATCAGTATTCAATATTCGGTATCCTTTCGTTTAGGAGCCCAAGCAGGTTACATAATCGAGTCAGATGGACCAGGCTAGCTCTTTCGCTCCCTCTTATCACCATCAAATTCACAACGCCTGTCTCGCCAGAGACTTCAAGGTTCTGTCGCGGTCCGTGTTCATCCATTGTATCTTGCAAGAGACTCGGGGATGACCAGTATCTTCGGCGGGAGTCGCGGCACCGTCGTCCAGCACTCTAATTTCCAGGTGAACACGTACCAGGTGCCGACAAATGGAACCAGAGGTACGTTTTTTATCGAAGTTCTTCCCCTCTGATAGTAAATATGTAAATTTTCAGGTTTCGACACCCTTAAACAATATGTCTCCCCGAACGCGTTCTACGACTCCGACGATCGCCCCGATCCACCAAAGTGTCACGAGAATACTCGCCTGGCTGTAATTAAGAAGATCATGGACTGGGTCTTAGGCGAATTCGACGAGGGTGCCCTCGTATTATGGCTCTATGGGCCCGCTGGCTCTGGAAAGACGGCCATAGCACGAACGATCGCCGGTCTCTGCGACACCCAGCATCTCCTCCTCGCAAGCTTTCTTTTCTTTCGGACAGATTCCAGACGAAACACGATGAAGTCGATTGTTGCCAACATTTCTTATCGTGCAGCCCTTCGCATTCCACAGCTACGAGCCTTCATCGAGGATGCTATCGAGACCGACCCCCTCATCTTCGAATATTCCCTCGAGGTTCAACTCACCAAGCTGTTTATCGAGCCACTTCAATCTCTGTTAGATACCGGAATTTCCTCTCAATATCACCTTCCGACTTTGCTCGTCATTGACGGTCTAGATGAATGCCTAGATGAAGCTGCGCAAGCTAGTCTCATCGAACTACTATCCAGTGTCCCCCGACATTGTGGATTCCCGCTCAAGGTTCTGCTCTCCAGTCGGCCAGAGCAGCAGCTGAAGTTTGCAATCAACTCAATCAGTCCCCCATCGATGGTTTCCTATCTGGAACTCAACGACAGTTTCCACCCCAGCGATGACATTCGCCTCTTTCTCATCAGCAACTTCGGACGACTAAAGGCGTCTCATCCATTGCGAACACTGATACCCCCTTGCTGGCCCACAGTAGCTCAGGTAAACACGCTCGTTCAGAAGGCATCAGGTCAGTTCGTCTACGCCGCTGTCGTCGCAAGATATGTAAAGTCGGTCCGGCATCTGCCACCTGAGCGCCTGGACATTGTTTTGGATCTTCGACCACCTGATCGGGACCTGCCGTTTGCGGAACTGGACAGCCTTTACAAGCACATCCTCTCGCGCGCCGAGGATATCGACTTGGTCCTGAAGATATTGGGTATTAGGATCGCCATGCAACGTGATTCGTTTGCGCCTCACATTCACGTCATCGAGCGCATTGTCGCCTTAAAGGAAGGGTCTGTGCTAGTCGCATTGAGCGACTTGCACTCTTTGGTGGAGTGTGACGATAATGGTCAGATAAAGATTCACCATTCCTCCCTTCCCGATTTCTTTCTCGCCCCACATCGGTCTGGCAGCTATCACATTGACATTCCCGCCATGCATGAAAAAATTCTGCTGTGGACCCTTGTACTTCAACCGGGTATGACCTTCGCTTTTGTGCTCTTAATGGACTCGTATGCTGATAAACCATGGGTTCTGGGTTCTATCCTTAGACTTCCAGATTAACCCTTCCTTGTGGTATACGATAGAGCTTGACTTGCACCTGAAGGCGACCCGTTTTACCCCCGAACTTGAACGTGCTTTATGGAATTTTCCCCTAGTGTTATATGTAGATAATCATCCGTTCCCTTTTATCGAGGCCGCTCTAGCGGTCCGGTGGCAAATATTTGACGCCCTAGAGATGCTGGTGAGTGTCAAATCTAAGTTCTAGTACCATGCTCAGGATTTCATCGGTCCAGTAGAAGCAGGACAAAATCCTTGACCGTTTATCCCTGCTACTAAATCAACACATGGTTCGCCGAATCGATTCCTGCCCATCTCCACAACGATTTGCCCTCATTAGTACCATCTGGTTCGCATATTGGCGCCAACCTCAAGACTACTGGCTCAGGCGAATTCCAGGCAATCTGGGACTGTCCGGTGTATGGAAAAAGCTACGCGCCACACTCTTCAGTTTCGACTCCGCGGACGTCAAATGGGATCAGAAAAACTTCGAAACACTGCAACACCCAATGCGTTTTATGCCTAGGGTGTGGCAGTCGTTCCGCGACCTCGACCCAGTCATAGCTTTATTTGGTGGGAACAACGAGGCAGCGTATCAAGAGCATTTTTCGTCCAACAGACTGGTTCGGGTGGCTCTGGCATGTCTCCATTATCTGCGGTGCCGAGGAAGTCGGGAAACACACCCTTCGCGACGATTTGTCTGCACCTGGGCACGACGATCCGCACGGACGCCGTGGCTCTGGAGGCTGCGGATGCGCCTCACGTCCCGTAAATCGACTCTTCCCAACCTCCTTTCCCGTATCCAGTTCCCTCGTTGGCGACCAGAACGTACGTCTCCGAGCCTCCGAAAGCTGCCGCAGATCCTAGATTCCGACTACTTCCCGAAAATCACTTCGTTCATCACACGGTATGCGATGTACATGCTAGCGCTCGACCTCTTCAACATCGTCCTTCGTTTGACAAACGAGTCGCCAGAACTCACGCAGGCGCTCTCGAAGCCGTTCATCTTCCATCCTGCAACTATTGCCCTTCCCCGGCGGACTAGGCAAGCCAAGCGTGCTATTCGAAAATATCGAGAGAAGGTAAAATTTGATGGGATTACGCAGAAAATATTACTGATGTAACTCATGCCAGGCCCGCATTTCGACGTGGGAGACGTCGTCCGAAGGTTCATCTAAGGAAACTGAGTACCTGTCTTGCAGTGATTCGGAAGAAGGAACATAGGCCGAATGTTACGGCTAAGGGTGGGAGCACCGTATTCTGAAAGCGGAGGAATTGGAGAGAAGCTGCCTATCGGCGCTTGAAATGGACGCTCGTTGCGATTACCCACGCGTTGTGCATTTTCGGGTTCGTCCACACCAAAAGCAGAGGCGGCGAACTGGATTGAATGAAAGGAGCCTCGTAGAATCTGGCTTTAACCCCCTTAGAAACCAAGACAAGTTCGTCTTACGTCGAATATATTAGGCCAAACATCTAAAGGGCCTATGTCGGCCGCTTCTATCTTTCAATATAATTCAATCTTTTGTTACGCAGTCAATATGTGGATGGAACTAATTTTACATTGTATAGTACACTGATATACATCCCAAATCAACGAGCCCAAGGGGAAACAAAATGAAAGCGAAAGCGAAAAGAAAGGTACATGTAATATCTCAGATTTAAACCATATCATCAGGTCGCCTTCGAGGCGAGGTCTCAGAAATCGGGCTGAGGTGGGTCTTCGTCTCGAAACTCCCAAACGAATCTTCAGTTTGGTCTTCGGATACAAGCTTCGTCGTCTTCATCTCGATTGAGATTGCGTTAGACTGAAGTAGACGTTAGCCTGTGTAAGGAGATAGAACTCCGTGGATTTCACCATCTCCGGATGAGTACCACTTGACCCCGAAGAGTCCGTGCCTGCCAGTCGTGGATGGGTGATAGAGACCGATTTCGAAGAGCCTTCCCGGAGACTTCTTCGAGCATTCAGTCTGATTGAAATTGTCTTTGAAGTCAGCGGTCTGCTCGTAGGTGACGAGGAGGTCACGTACGCAGAAAGGAGTGAGTTGGAATAGACTAAGAAATTGATTTCAAGGTTAGCAAGAGGTTTATCAACGATAGAAGACACGTACGCTTCGCGAGAGCAACGTAAAGTGCGAGAGAAATGACTAACAAAATTGAATTCCTCAGCCTAGCCCCGGAAGGGAGGACAGATTCCGGCACTTACGCGCTGGGAAAGCGTTTGAAAAAGGATCAGAACGGCAATAGCGGCGACGCTGAGACGGGAGATTAGTATCGCCACTTTATCAGACAAAAGTACCTCTGAAGGCGAGCGTACGAAGTAATGACACCAGTCCCTAGAAATATCGATGAGATAGTGGCACCGTGCCAGAGGGGTACAAGACATACCGATTGTGTACGCCACCAGGCGGTCTATGAGCGTTGTCGTCCTATTTAAGTTCTATGAAACCTTCGTGAGGTGGTGTAAATGGTGTACTCACTTCGAGAAAGCCTTCTCGCGCTGCATGACGAGAAAGTAAGACATGGATGCCGCGTTAACCACGTCGATGAATGCTCCCAAGGCCAGAAGTGCAGTCAGGTAGTGTTGATAATCTGCCAGGTAGGCGGGATAGGAGGTCATCAAAATCGCTTCGACACTCCCGTATAAGCTCATTATCCCGCGTGTGATGGCTATGACGCCACACGCCAGACCGATGAAACGGTAGGGTCTTGGCAAGAACTTCCAGACGCGATAGGCGAAGAAGCACTATTCCAGTTCGGATGAGCGAGGATATTACGGTAAGTGAGACGATGTCTGCTCACCTGGACGATCATTGTTATGAAGCCTCCCAACATCAGGACGGAGGAGAAGCCGGGATACTGGCGAACCTCCTTCGCGCGCCCATAATAGGTGATTGTTAACCGATATACCTCCCAGAAAATGAGAACAGAGTGAACGCATTCGAGGACCCTATCGAAGAAAGCATGCCTTTAGCAAGCTTTGAATCCAGTCTACGGGGAGACATACCAAATTATGGCAACCTGCGACGATGTCATATAAGGTGAGTAGATCCAACCTCACAAAAGGACGAAGATAGCGCACCATGGCCTTGAGCTTCCGCGAATCATTTGGATTCTGGGAGAAGTAGATGTAGCACTGCAGAGTGACGATGCCGAAGAGAAAAGCAGCCCCGAACGACCCGATCTCAATCGCTCCGAAGGTATTAGCGACAGTGGTTGGTATCATCTTGGAGGAAAGGCGGTCTCAGGAAACGAGGAGAGAGGAGGGGGGTGTCCTTGGATCGACGTTCGAAAAACTGTCGAGAAATATATAGTTGCAGAGAATTTAATGTTGAAGGTCAAGGTTCAACCATTCGCCGATGACACGGAGGGTTGGTCCTGCTAGGGTTCAGTCATCGAGCAAAAAAAGAATCCTCTAGACCTTATGACGGATGCGGGTCTTGCCAGATCCGCGGGTTTTAGGGGTTTTCGTCATCGACTAGATCGTCGGGGTACCTGACACCAACGTACCCCAGGATTGAGTCTCCTTCACAAACAGGCTAGGTGCAGTCTTGTTATTCAGCCTGCTGGTCGATACATTGATTCTCTATTTCAAGGCAACAACCCCCAAGATATCTGGCCTTTCTTTGGTGGAATTCGGCTCAAGGGAGCTGCGTTGCTCGTGCTATATTTATTAGTTTGTGGGGTAGTCGATTCCTCCTTTCGGCGGTGATCGACTACTGTGTCTCGGTTTCTTCGCGTGGTGAATTTCGATCAAGAAACCTGCAGCACTTGAAAGTGCGACTGTCGGAAGTATAGTTTGTCCTGAGTGAGCTGCCGAAGGCAATAAGTTAAGCGCCAAACCAATGTGAGAATTCCCCTCGTTGGCCGACTAAACGTCAGTACAGAAGTGGTCCTTGGGATTCCATGCAAAAATCCGCTGACACCGATAGACCACGACCATCAAGCAGTTCACAATAATTCCATACGTCGTCAGGAAGTGAGACCAGGGACCATAAAAAATGGCCAAGAGACGGGATCCTTTTATCATTGAGCGCTACTAGAGATGGACCACTGTAAGCGGGAGGCCGTTCGGTACCGAGAACCCAGAATGTGCCCTTCGAACGAGCGGATAAAACGTTGAAGAAATGCGGACAACCGAAAAAATACTATCCGCTCTCGGTACCGAAGCCCTCGAGGACGCCAAGACCAACAGCCTTAGCTGCGTGTCAAGGGAATGGAACCAAAATGGTGAAAGGGGGCAAGAGCAACGTCGTGTTCGAAAAGTGAATGAGATTCCCATTCAGCGGGTGCGAGCTTTACTCCTGAAGCTTCAGAGCATTCGGGAATCGGCGAGGTCGAGGGGCTTGTTTAGATAAAAAGATGACGAGATTTCGACCTGACGGCGCCGAGGCAGGTGCACCGCAAGAACGCAGATAGGGGCCTGCGAGGTAACAGTAGGGTCGACAGCATCTTTAGATATCAACAGCGTTCCCTCGGAGAGTTTGAGTTCCTAATTCGAGTTAGAAATCGGGATGTTTTCTTTAATGGGAGGCATATATATAGCGGCGCAAGCGCTCTTCCCTGTAGCATTTAGATGACCTCATCTGCATACGGACGCCAATCGGAGTCGAAGGCATAGGTCGATGGACAGAGCCGTCGGTTGCCTAGCAGAGGAAAGACGGTGTTGATGAAGGGACGCCGCTTTACGGAGAATTTCTGAGGGCTGAGCGGGTTCGTCAAGGGTAAACTGGACGTGCTGTGGGATCCGGGTGGCTGCCCCAGCGTGTTGGAAGGAAAGCTAGGTTCGAAGGTCTTCAGTTTTCCGCAATGGGTTTGTAAGCCGAGTACAACGAAAAACATCCGCCTCTCGTTTTCCTATTCGTCCACCAAGGTCGAGCAGGGTCACATAACCTCGGAGATTCACCAATCAAGTCATGTCGTCGGTAGGCCTGCGAGGAATACCTAAGGGTTATGTAGCAGAGAGGCGAATCTACGTTCATCCAAGACTTTGTCCGTGTTGACGAAACGGATATTCCACGGAACGGCGAGTGGTAGCATCGTCAGTCCTAACCAGAGGCGGTTGCAGCATGAAAGAAATGCCCACGGCTGGAAGTTGGATGTCGAACGTCGGATGTTGAGTACCGTGGCTTTATTTGGCGGTGTTGCTGTTATCAGCACCCTCGAGGACGCCTACTTCGACAAGCATAAAGAACGTTTTGGCGGCATACCCATATGTACATGTGAATGGAAGAAGGTGAGCAACCCAAAGCAATCGAGAAAGAGCAAAAACACGGAAAACGACCGAATGAAGGGACAGGCGACATCAGCTCCCAATCAGTTCCCTCCTCATGAAACTGTTGGTCCAAGCGTGCGGGGCTTCATGTTGTGCATTGCAGCCTGCCCGCCAGGTGTGTTCTCCGTGCTTCCAACCCCGCCTCGATGACTTCGACTACGACTATGCCTCTGTCCTGATTCTCCGCCCCCGGACCCAAAGAGTGAACAGTGACACGCTATCAACGAGGCGAAGGTAGGTGTGGGCGACGGTAGAGATGCGGTAGGACGCGTCTAGTAGAGGCGGATAGGCTTGCCCATCGTCGTCTTGATGTGCAGCGACTTGACATTCTGCCAGTTCTTCTTCAGCAAAGAGACCAAAAAGTTGATGCCTAGACAAAGAAAAAACCAGATTAGCATCATAGTAAGTTAGACAGGAAAAAGGTAGGCGTACTCATCATGACGTTAGAGAGGACCTGGTCGTCGGTCATCTGGACGTGGCCGACGGCGACGCCCAAGCAAAGAACCTTCTTGAGTTGGAACTTGATGGTCGAGCGGACCTCAACGAGCTTGCTGGAGAGGTCCTCAGCGTGCGAGATGGGGGTGGGGAACTTTCCAGCTGCAAGAGCGTCAGGCGAAGGTTGGAAGCGACGAGGTGGGCTACGCACCTTTAGAGAGACCGGGGCCGAGGAGACGAGGGATTTGCCTGATGAGTGCCTCGGAGGAAAGGAAAGCGTCGTATTTCTTCGCGAGCTTCTTCACAAGCTTCTTGTTTTTGTTGAGCCTTTTCGAACATAGTCAGTTAACTCTTCGACAAAGGAGATGCCGTCCGACGCACTTCTTCAGATCATCAACGGACATGTACTCCAGCTCAATTTGCTTTGCACGATCGATATCGGCGGCATCTGCGAGGATACAGATGGACATGCGAGGGCGGGGGATGTTGGGAAGCCTGCACACGAGGAATGAGTCATGAACAGTAGACGAGAACGATGGCTACACACTTGACAGTCCCAGAGAAACGCTTGTCGCGCTGGGGGTCGTAGTTCTTAAGACCGATTTGCAGCTCTATGGTCTCCACAAAGTTGCGTTTTTTCTCGCCATTAGCCTCCGCGAGGAGCTCGGCGATGGAGCCCCGCACGCTTGACACTGAGAGTTTACTGGAACTGCAATACCGACGTCAATGAGATGTACTACATTCATACTGTCTGGTGACACATACCTCATGCTTGAGGAGGAGGTTGACGGACGGCTTCAAAGATTCGTTTCCGCTTTCCGTGATGGATGCAACTGTGACATGGTGGCTTCGAGGTACTGTATAGTCGTGACTGAGTCACACCCGAACGGAAATCTTATCTTATCTCCTTAACCGCCTTAAACGCGTCGATGTTCCATCCACCATCCTTATTGACAGCCTTACTGTTGTCGTTCTCCTTCCACGGTTGTCCCGCAAGAATATCTCGTATGATACCTTCGTACTGCTACGGAGAAACTCCTCTCACGAGGTACACTCTAACGGCGATATTGCAGATGACTTGAATTAGAACCTTTGCCCTGCTGTTCGGGCGTATTATTCTTGCCTCAAAGGCTTCGAGGACCCGCGTACTCCGGGCTGATGTCTCAACTCCGCTTCGTGCAGACGGGCTGTCAGAAAACCGACCGTGAAGGGAATCCCTCACAGTTCGATCAATCTTCCTTCGACAAATAACGGACCTCGAGTGCTCATAGATTCCTCTCATCTGGCAGTGATATTCCGATATACCTATACATTCTGATATGTCAAGGAGGAAGCACCGTGCTGAACGCTAACAAGTCCGTGTGCGCTTCCTCAACAGGTCGTATTTATGCCTCTGGGTGTGGTCAAAGTTGAGGATATCTCTTGCTCGCGAAGGAGCCCTCATAACCTTTTCCCGCCCTGCAGTCCGATGTTTAAACTCACGAAATTAACCGTCCTCCTCGTTGCCTCACTTATTGTGGCACCTGTCCTACTCACCGCCCAAATCGTCGCTCCACCACCGGGGTTCAATATGCACGTCTCCTCTTCTTCTCCCTACTCTAGCGCCATGGAACTCTGCTGATCCTTTCGAACACGTAGCACGAGCCTCGAGTTCCCAGGAGCGGGCTGTCCACTTGGCTCGGCATATTATCTCCTTAGTGGTATGTACCCTCACCCTTCGCTTCAACCCTCCTCTGCCCAACTGGCTTTCCCGTTTTTGATCTCATTTTTCATGGATCATTAACTCCGTTCATATCCCCAGCCGACAAGAGCGCTCTTACGGTCGCCTACAGCCAATATTGGGTAGAGAGTGGGTCAGGCATTCCCATCAGTGTCAATCGCAAGAATTGTCAATTGGCCTTTGGCATTGCGTGAGATTTAAATCCTCTTCCTTCACTGACGCACCATTGATCTCCTCTGCAGCGTGCCCAGCGGATTCACTTTTGGCATTTCAACGGTCGATAATGCACGTCCGTGTTCGACACGCGAGCCATCTACTTCTGACAAAGGCTTCTATCTTTAGCGCAGCTACTACTTCCTCGACTCCGGAGTAACCGCTGCTCAGATATCTATTTATTATTGTACGTCCCTCGATGTCGTTATGAGGATTTTTATCTGACTAGTAAACAGTCCCCGGTTCATTTGTACCAGCTACCGCTCGATACAATATCACAGGACCTATGGCAGGTAGGCTCTTAGCTTCATATATGTGGACCGGAGTGGCTCAGCCAAGAACAGAGAAGGACTACAGTCGTCGCGACGCCTTCGATTTCGGCTCCTCTGTTTACAGTTTCTGCGGTGTACCAAGTACTCTCTATGTCATGAGCGACATACGTGTCAATAACACCGCTAACACTGAAGGAAGTGGATACGTTGGCACAGACCCCGTATGTCCATTCGAATTAGCGAAGTACTAGTTACCTCGCTGACAAAGACCCCGTTTATAGCTCAAGATTGACACTTTCTTCGAGCAGGTAAGCAAATTTCTTGCTTCGAGTCTTTCTTAGCGTTGATGCCTTCGCTTCTATAGACCTTCAATCTCCAATGGCAGAGGTGTTGAATGAAGACGTTCGGACCTATTTGACGTGTCTTGTATTCGCATTCATCTCGAACTTCGGGGAATTCCAGTTTGGCTATTCTCACAGCATCCCGCGGGATGTACCAAATTTAAATGTATGGAGGGGTACAGTAAACGAGGAATTAAAGGCGAGATTTATTGCGGAACCAAGCGATAAATAACTTCGTAAACGCCCTCAATTCCGACTCAACGTAAAAATCCAGTCGTAATTCTGAGCACCGGTGAGCCGTCTTCACCCCTGGCAGACGCCCTTTCCGGCGTTGTGGCAGCATGTCACGAACTTGCCCCAGCTCGGAAGATTGGTCCAATACTTGCGGCTCGAGCTCGACTGATATCCGGATGCGCCTTGGGCTTCGCCGCAGGCGTAGGTCGGGCCGACGCCAGGGAGGACGCAGTCGGCGCTGGAGCCCTTGGTAGCGTTGCACCAGAACTTTCCGGCGACGGCGTAGGCGGAAGATGCGCTCATGGCCAGGGTGGTGGCAATAACGAGGGTTTTGAAGTGCATATTTGGTATAAGCTGAGGGAATGCAAGTTAGGTAACGTTTTTTGTGTGCGGGGTGAAGATCGACGGCGAACGAACCTCTGTTTGACGGTGAGTTCGAGCAGTAGAGACTACAAGAAGAACAGCGTGAGTAATAAATGGAGCTTCTGCTATGACGAGGGCTCACTTGAAGGTAGAGAGTGATTTCTGAGGACAATACACTTTCTTCCTAGACATTTTATACTACATCGACCGGCCGATGGTGCACTGCCAATCTCATGATCTCCTCTCGCTCCATGTGTGGCCACCCATGATTTCTCAGCGATAGAGATCAACATAAACAAAAAGCTGATAAAAATATTTGTTCCAACAAGTCCGCACGGTACCTCGGAAGCGTCTTCCTCCTGACATCGAAACCTAGCAATCAATAACTGGAGAGGCAGGCACAAAAGCACTCATTTTCCAGGTTGAGAGTTCAATGCTTTTAGATTTGGTCATATTGTGAGCGCTTACATATAATCTGGAACCGGGTAGCTAACTGTGGCGAGCGGACCAGTATGACGATCCGTGTATGGGTGTAGTTGGCTTGGCTGTGCTCGTTTGTGGAGATCGCGAATCGTTGCGCTTCGCAACGTTCGTTGCTCAGTCTCTGGAACGTACTATGTTACACAATGTACCTGTTTCATATTCACTGGCGTGACTCATTTGGGTCCTACTCACCTTTGAAAACCCGGAGAGGAGCTAAAAATAGGTCAGCCAAGAACGAGATGATCCAAAGTAGTACTTCCCACGCTCCAATTTTAGTATCTGTCACCGCCTCGCCACATTCGCGGCGAAATTGATATTCGGATGCAAGTCACTGAGTACACCCTGCTGAGGAAGTTCTGGACATGAAGTCAAATTTGATGACTACATTATTACCAGTACAACCTCAAACGAAGTGCATGCGGCTCTTCTACCAGAACATATACCGTCCTGGAACTCGAACGAGGACGTCGCTAAGCACCTCACAGGGTTCTTAGCATCCAATATTGTTCAAGTGAAACATAATTAGGTGATAAGGACGCTCCAATGCTACAGTGAAGTGCGATGCCATACTCCACGCTACAGTGTTTTCGGCAGAAATTGCCGTATTTACATACCCAATCAAGATTCAAGACCGTCCTATTGACAGGCATCCTGTCTGATTCCGAGCAAGGCATTGCTTGGGGGGGGATCGTTTACTTTATCATTCCCTGAGTTACAGAGAGCATCTGTGAAGATACGTGGAGTAATGCCAAGGAACATAAGACATTTGCGATGCACGTCTGGTCCAATATGACTCGGTTCCTTGGAAACTTCGGAGAACCGATGGGTAATCAAGACGAATACAGGTAAAACTATGGATACTTACGCGCTAAAGTGATGAAGGGTGCAATATTGTTATCAACGCGTTGGTGGTAGAGATCGCGAGGCCATGCTGGATTCTAAGTTCCACCTCATGGCTGCACGGAATAACTCCAGCCGAAAGGACCTCTGGCCAGTATAAAAAGGTGCCAAATTCGATGGGGGTTCCTCAGAAACCTTCCCCCAACGCCCAATAGGTAAGTCTGCCATCTCATCGAACATCCACTTCATCACTGACGGGAATCCAACCCTACTATAGTTTCTACCAACACAATTCAAACCAAACTTGAAACAATGCAATTCAAGATCCTTTTCGTCGCCACCACCCTCGCCATGAGCGCCTCATCCGCCTACGCCGTCACAGGAAAGTTCTGGTGCAACGCTACCAAGGGCTCCAGCGCCGACTGCGTCCTCCCTGGCGTCGGCCCGACCTACGCCTGCGGCGAAGCCCAAGGCGCATCCGGATATCAGTCGAGCTCGAGCCGCAAGTATTGGACCAATCTTCCGAGCTGGGGCAAGTTCGTGACATGCTGCCACAACGCCAGCAAGGGTGCCTGCCAGGGATAAATATCTTTCGACAGGCCGAGGGGAGAGGAGAGCAAATTACGCATGATTGGGGAGGCTAGACTTCTCGCGTCGTTTGTTGCAAGCAATACATCGTCGTTGATCGAACCTGAGCACGACGAGCTCCTAAGACTAACGGTGCCGAACAGCAATATACATTATTCCTGAGAATATCGCCACTCCCGAATACCCAATAAGTTCAATATCCCACCGAACGCTTCGTATTTCTGGTTTCCAAAACCCGTAGCATTACTGTGTATTTAGATGGCGGGTGGGCGCCTTCGGACTATCTTCAACGTGCTTCCAGCGGCAGGAAATTGACGGCATGCACAATAGAGGCGTCTGCAGGCTGGTCTGCATCATAGTGAGAGGAACGTTAATGTGGTCGATGAGAGGAAGCCCGTATGTACATACCAGGAATGTCCGGTGAAATCACGATATCTTCCCCGTCCGTATCTGTCCCATCAAAGCCCAATGCAGTCAGAAAACGAAGGATGATTATGAAAGAGGGCAGGAAGATGTACGGTTAAGATTGTCCTCGCCTGGTACGACTGAATCCCTAAGACTTTCTTCAAATGCTTCCTCCCAGTCCCGCGAGGCATCTTCGTCTTCGGAGTCATTGTTGCCACCGTCCCAGTTCAGGAAGAGGCCGGTGTCGGAAAGCATCAGACACGAAACGGAGGAGAGGCTTGATGGGTTCATGAACTCCTTGACGCGAGCTATGCGAATCTTCGGAGGAGCGACAGGTAATGTTGCGGCCTCTGGTACAGGCAGAGGGGGTACGATGACGACGAAGACAGCGCTTGACTGTCAGAAGGCATGAAATTCTGTAAACGAGAAAGATGTCGCAAGAGCTTGGACGCACGGTGACGACTCCGATCCTCCCTTCCCCAGCATCTCCTGCTTCGTATGCAAGGTAGATACTGCGTGCTGACCTTGGCGACCCCAAGCGAATATCAAGAGTGGTATTGTACAATTCGACTTCATGGGCTCGGGTTCGCGGGTTTCGGTTCATTCGCTTGAAGTTGGACACAAGGAGCAAGCGGCAGCCTGAGAGGAGAGCAGCGAAGTGCAACCCACAGGGTGATACGTGAACTATTCTACATATCAGGAGAAACCACGGGCCGCAGATTAAAGGGCATCGCACCTGCAATGAACTCATCGATGAGTCTACGAGATCGTCGGACCCACTGTCGCTCGCTAAAGTCGACCTCATAATGAACGAGCGCAGACCCTTCTTCTTGAACTCCGCTGCCGTATCGTGGAGAATATGACCAGCGCCCCGCTCGTAGGTGCGTCGACCACAGATTCAGCACCACTCGCCCTTGGTGGGCATTCGAATTGCTCGAGCTCGAAGAGGGATGTTCGCTGTCAACTCTAGCCTTATCGAAAACTCTGACAGCATGGCGGCCAGCTAAGAAGACGTGGTTAACGCTGTGATCCACGTAGACGATTGCCTCGAGGCTTTCCGTCGGTGGGGAGACGTATTCTTCAGCCTCGTCAGCGTCTGGGGTCGGAAGAGAGTTCGATACGGGCTCCAAGGGCAGAGCTGTGTCCGTAGAAAGGACGTCGAGTCCCTCTAGAACTTCCATCACACGACCTGTCGGGACATCCCACAGGTAGACACGATCGAGAGAAGCCGCCAACAGCGTCGGATACACGAACCGCGAGCACCTTGTCACCTCAGGTGCCGTTAAGAGTGCGTAGGGTTCGAAGCATCCTCTCAGCGGAAGTTGTGCCACATCGGAGGACCGGGTGAGTTGCACGTAACGGGCAAGGTGCATGCCCATCTCAAATTCTTCGATCTGAAACTGATCCGGCTGGGACTCTTCATCCACTAAGGCGTCTGTAGCTTCAATGTCTTGGAGGCGCCAGACCTCTCGAGAGTTGTCCAACCGATCGAAGATCATGTAGCCTTCCGAATACTCGATGTGCGCATACTCATGTACATAGCCCTTGAATCACCGTTGGCGATGGAGCGACGTAGAACAGGAAAGGGCGCACCTGACTCAAGGCGAACAAGAATGTTCCCGTGTCGACATCCATCACGAAAAGGCCACCTTCCTGAGACGTAATCATAAGGAATCCTCTCTGCTCATCGACTTTGATTCGATGGACTTTGGTTGGAAATGCACCTGCATTGGGCATCTGGGTAGGAAGGGAAATAACAGTAGATGCCGCGCATCCACTCCAAGCGTTGCGAACTTTGACACGAGTCTCGCCTGATGATGTTGAGATGACAGTGAGCTCAGATGAGGGTCGATAGGCCACGTACACAGTTTTTTCCAAGTGAAACCTGGATTTAGCACTCGATTTGAGTATCTCTTGCTCAGACTCGCATGGTCAGGCTCAGTGGTGCGCTGATCAGCGAATCCATGGAGCAGAGCAGATTCGCGATAGATGGCGGTCTCATTTTTTGCGAAGAAGTCGTTCCAAGAGTGTGAGATGGAAGATAAGGAAGAAAGAGATGAAACAGGCAGGTATGCAAGAATTTGAAGGATTATCTCGAATGGCAAGCTGTCGAACATGGTGGTTACAGAAAGAGGTGGTCTTGTCGATCATCTGAATGACATAAGCGGCCTTAGTTTGCGATAAGATAAGATCTGCGATACATACGCGTTGCTGCCAAGCTACTGAGAAATTTGAGATTTTCAGAAATTTATTTACATCTGCGTTACAAAGACTGAAGAGGAGCTTCCGATCCATTTGACTACTAACTACTGTCCTTGAAAATGAGACGATGAGCTTAGAATACGGTCCTTGCGTCGATTTCTAGGTCCGTAATATGAACGAGGGTGGATCACAAAATGGTCTGAGAGGAAGAAAGAAAGAAATGAGTATGGGGCATGGCGTGGCGCGATATTTATGGAAGGTTGTCCGTGAGATCGAGCATTGGGATATGGATAGGAGAAAATATAGTGAGGAAATAGATGGCGGGCGACATAAAATTTCCTGACCTGTAGGGAAGACCTACGTGAAATACCAAGAATGGAGAGAAGAGAAGACATACTAGCTGATTAGTCCAATTCGCACCGAATATTCAATACGACTCGGCGACGCGTTTCGTGTAAGAGCTTCTTGATCACAGACATGACCTCCCTCTGCAGCGCACTGATCGGCGCTTGCGCATCTGACATGCTACTCGAGGCTTCCGGAAGCTTCATGACGACGTCGATCTGTTGTAAGGAGGGGAACGCGTTTGGATTCTTCAGCGCGGTGTCAAGAAGCGACCAAGAAGTAGGGATTGGGGGGTAGGGACCTGGGCCCGTCGTGTGGTCCGTTTCAATCTCGAAGCAGGTAGAGAAGAGTTCTTCATCCTCGAGCGCGTAGCATTCAAGGGTCAGAGTAATGGTGCGCAGCATTTTGTTTCCAGCCCACAGGATCATTGCCCATGGGATGAGAGGTTGTTCGTAACAATTCTGAGGCGGCCTGCGCACGAGGATGGGGCGGTGGCTTGACCCTTCATACCTCTCGAGACTCTGGAAGACGACGGTAAGATCAAAGTGGGTCAGTTGTTCGAGATGCCATAGCTTCATGAGAGGGTGATTCATGAATTGGCCAGGATCTATGGACCGTGATGAGTGTCATGGGGAACGATTTGCTAGCCACGTACTCGGCATCTGTATCAAAAGAGCAGGTTTAAATTCCATGTCGGTCTGCCTGACGACAAGAGTTTGGATGGACTTCCTAGCGAACAGGACAATCTTCCACGCTTCCACATTCTCCGGTGGTCGACGGCCGAGGTCTATTTCCAACCTTTTCAACCTCGAGATGTCGACCCTCAGGAAGCGTCCATGATCAGTTGCGAGTGCCACTCCGATGTAAACGCCAGAGTTCCCGACAGTCAATTCGTCGAGATAAGTCTTGCGTGAGAGACCCTGGCTGATACGCTGCATCAGTTGCTGTTCCTCGGGAGGGCAAAGCGAGATATCGGGGAATATGAACGTGCACGTGTGCAGCTCCATGCTCTTGAGCGAGCGAGACTGGTTGAGCAGCATCATGGGCAGGTTTCTGACGCCAGTTATCTTGAGTTGAGTGACTCCCATGCCTCGGCACATGACTGCGAGAAAAGCGCGACGTAACTCGGGATCGAAGTGCGCCCATTCAACGGGCTCCTCCAGTGTAAGCTCGAGGTCGGTGACTTGCGGGATCCGATCCAAAATGAATGGCATGGCGGTTCGCTGTTTGATCCAGGAGAGGTTCTGGTTCGAGTCGTCGCAGAAGATACGTATTTTCTTCACGTAGCCGGCGAGGTGGGGTTGACGTTGGAGCAAAACCGCAAATCGGGTAATATACTCGACCATCATCTGGGTTGCGGGTACGACGGTGTAAGGGTTGCCGCGAGGCGCCTTTCGCAGATCGAAGGCTTGCATGAGATGCTTGCGACAGTCCTCCAGGAAGAAAGACGAGACCCTGGAGAACGCCTCTACAGACGGTTGGTCATTCTGCGCGATGAGCCCTTCTAGGATGACCCGAATGACTTCCGCCGGGAGATAAGTCGAGTGGGATGTCTCCATTCGGGGAGGCTTTGGTCTCGCGAATCGACCCCTAGCATCCCGCATTCGAGTAAATGAAGACATGAGAAATCGTTGAGAGAAAGTTGAAAGCGCAAGCGCAATGGAGGACCGATGTCCATCGTACACAGATTTTATACCACTTCATTGCAAAGGACTGTGAGCATGACAACCACTCGAGACAAAACCACAAACATAATGAGGACAAGCGACCTTCTCGCCCACAATCCCACGATTCTGATGTTGTCAGCCCAGTGTTGTTCTGCGACGTCAACGTTGACTGGGGTGTTGTATCCCAGCGTGAATGTAGTCAAGGAATTAAGCCTTCTCCGAGCTGTCTATTGAAGAACAATAGTCAATATTATTCAAAGACCCAAAGTTGAATACTGGGCACATTGAGCGCCCAGTTGCTAAAGCGTTGACATCGAAACTTATAAGTCGTCTCATTGTCTTCCTGACTCCAGGTTCACGGAGAAGGGCAGAGTCCGGAGGTACAGACACACCTCGATATGCGCGATGCTATTCATCCCCATCCGATGCCTTGCTTGACCAAATCGAGCCGCTATGTCCTATATGCAGTCCTTCGAACTGCTATTGAAGACCCCGAGATAGTGGCTCCATTGGATGAATCCAGCGCGATAAAGGCTCAGATTCGCGATGGGCGAGCAACTTTATCTCTCCGGGATGCATGGTGCAGGGAGGTGAGCCTAGCACGACAATGAACTGTGTCCGGAGAAGCGAGTCTTCACGAAGATCAGTCGATTGGAAGAGTTTCGAGGGGTTGTGAGACGCACCTCCGAAGGACGTTCCTGTCCAACCACCTGTAAAGATATCCCGCCACCTTTCAAGATACGTGCTGTCTCGACGGGAAGTCGTACACGTCATCCCTTGCGTCGGTCGCACAGCGTTGGTGAGAACGAGACGAAGCCACAAACAGCGGCTATACGCAGCGTCGAATTTTGAACCAGTACGTGGGCGATTACAAGAAGATATTTCAACAATGAGGACGCTCCGCGCAAAGGCTGTGGAAAGGAAAGGAGAAACACGCATGGTCACCAACGTCACCGGTTAATCTCTCGACCGGGCCGAGCATCCGTTCTTCCCTTATCTCAGTAGGGCTAAATTGCTCCGAAAAATCGTCGACTTTACAGCTGAAAATACACAGACAAGAGAACAAACGAGAACAAAAACACGCCGTAGTAGTGGTACTTATCAACACCTTGACCACTGGAGGTTTATTTTCTGATTCGTACCGCGAGCAATCAAAATTAGAACGAGGTAATGTTCCAACGGAAAGAAGAGAATGCCTACCTGCACCAGCGATGTGTCAATCTAGGATAAATGATGTCAAGGGGATAAGATATAATAGCTTGCTAGAATACGCACCGAATCTGTAGCAATGAAGCCGAAACCTCTCTCGCTGGCGTCATTGTTGACTCGAAGAGACGTCTGAACGTTCAGAATCGCGGTAGTACCGCATGAACTCTGAACAATCGATGCAAACTGGAATTCATCGGTATAGGTATAGACCTTCCCTGTTCGCAGACGCAGTGAAATTAAATTCAACGGACGCGTCGAGAAGACGTGATACTCACCAGGAACAGGTCCCGAGAATTGCGATTTTGCAGATCCAACCGAATCGGTAGACAAGACTTAAGTCCAAGTAAGAGTTAAATCTTTGCGTGAAATGAATAGATCTCACACCAGTAGTTGCTCAACTGTTCCGCCTGCACTCTGGGATCCAGGGAATAATACCCGTGCTGCGTAAACGGGCCGTTGGCGTATCGTCGGAAAGCGGACAGTGTCGGAAAAATCAAAATTTGCCTATATAGCCATATATGGGCATATAAGGACCTTTTAGGGCGTCAGAAAATCGGGGTTCATATCGATGGCGAAAAGTCACCCATCCAATTTTGTAATGTGTACAAGTATTATAGAACTTATGGCTCTAACACACCGTATTTGGCCTGATCTCGTCTGTACAGCTGTTCAGGCCTTCTCCAGGGTTATGAGGGCGAATAGGTGTCATTAGAAAACCCTACGAATACTGGCCACAAAAACCCATATTCGGGTGTACTGATTATTGTCCTTATCCAAAAGAAGGGAATAAGAAATAATTTTCATTTTCTACTCTAGGAGAACTACATGCCCCCTTGGAATTTACATTTCCGTCGTCGTCAACAAACAAAGAAGCCGACGTTTCACGCTGCTCGAGGAAACAGCCAATCGAGGTACAGCGGTCTTGAATGAGGTTAGCTTAAATTCACTGTGGCACTAAATAGAACCTTACCGTTTGTGAGCCAACTACCATCCTGTCCGTCAAAGTCAGTCGCAACTTTCTAATGCATGTGAAGACAGACACACGTTAGCAGAGTCAGTGCCCGGCCCCCCTGCTACCTGTAGAAAAGAAGAAAGCCTATTTGTAGTGAGTCAGTGTTAAACTACAGAGACGTACGAGGCACGCACCGAGTATAAGATGCCCTGTTAAGTGAAGTCGAAGTTAAAAGGTGATACGTGAACGGAGGGGGAACGCACCATGGGACAGAAGCCGGGTAGCACCGACGTCCATCCAATCTCGAACTCGAAGTAAGCGGGAAGGAACTGCGCTGGAATGAGACGACGAAAGCCCATTTTTATAACCCTTCAATGCCTGGACCTCGGCGCCTAGATACCGCCCCGAGACTAATCTCCGACTCGGAATTCACAAGCCTAACCAACTGCCGGAGGGATGTGGGCGCTTCGAGGCGATAATTCTGGATCCAAATTCGACTCCGAGGTGTGTAAGCAGGCTGACAGGATTTCCCCTCGTCCTCGTCCGTCATCCATGGTCAGCCATGGTCGCGGAGGTTACTTCCGTCAGCCTTAGGGAAAGCTCCCGTGACCTGGGACTTAGACGGAAAATTTCAAGGACAATAAACGGACACTCACTGTAGATGAAACAGATGCAATCTGAAGATAATTTGACATTCTGAGAGGGTGGGGTGCAACCTCTTTCAAATGGCTTCTTCGGAAACTCGGGTTTTGGGAGGTGAAGTGATCGGGTGTGACTAGGACTCACCAGAGGTGACGGATTTCTGATACTCACTGACGCTCGACTTACAGGCCCTTACAATTGATTATTGGTAGCGTCACGCCAGCGTATCAGCGGGGCCAGGGGTGCCAGGAGCTGCAAGGCCTTATAATGGAAATCGCGTTTTTCCGACAAGTCAGACCTACATAATCCAAGGAAGCGACGCCGAAGGAGAAACCTGGTGGAATGCTGGAAGGAAAGATATTCTGACTACTGGGCCAATACCTAGAGCGGAGGGCACTTACGACACGCCGAAGACTAGCTGACAACCCTTTCGATTGGAGCTCATCGGAATATTTGGTCCGGCAGCGGCGAAGTAAGAGGTAAATTTGACATCGACCGAGCGCCTATCCGCTATAGTAAAAAGTAGTTTCAGAGGCTAAGTGGTACACAAATTTGAGAAAAAAGCCCAAGACGTACAACTGAGCACATAGTAGGCCGATCCTGGCGGGCATCCAGTTCCATTAATTCCAAAGCTTGTGCTATGTATGGGAAGCCCATTAGAGGTGCGTTGTGAAGGATGAAGTGATGATTCCAACATGTTGAAGCCAGGAGGTGCGATCACCTCCTGCGCTGCCACAAATATGGGTCCGAGTACAAGGAGGAGAACAGAAACAGAGAACCGGAAATTATTGAACGCTGATTCGAGCATGACGCTACGGGGGTTGCAATGAACTCGATACCACGAATTGCATCGCTTATAAGCATCTTCTGTGAAGTGAGTATTCTGTCACAACGGATAGAAGAAAGATTTAGATTCACGTCTTATCTTTTGGACCAATGCGCCATCTAGAACACAGGCATGTTAGCCGCTTCCACGAACGCGGTAAGGCGGAGAAACGAGCAGGGCCTGACTGCTTCGCAATGTCCCGCCTCCTCGGACTATCGAACCTACGGGTGTTTGTCCGTGAGTACTCCGGGCAATCTGCATAGATATAATGAAGACGCATAAAGGGCGATGGAAGCTCTACCCACGAATGGTGATCAGCAATACCCTGAATCTACCAGTATGAATCAAGGAAAGGAAGAAGGAAACTCCATGAGGCAACGTTGAGTTGGACAAGTCACATCACCGGCTCTTGTACGCTTCAGAAGTAGCCGCTAGCAGCCGTAGGGAGTCGTGATTGAAAATCTTTGACAATAGTTGTAGGTCTCAGGAATCGAACCGATGACTTAGAGCATCGACTTTGTGTTGGATTTGGAGAGGCAAACGCGCCCGAGCAGCGCACAGGTTTCACGTATGCAGCTCGTGTCAGCACGGCCCGTCTCATGCTTGGAGATAGGTATTTTGTCTTTATGTTAACGCTCCCTCAGCCGTTTTTCCAAACGCTGAGGTGAGCTTTCTAGTTTATGATCTACTATTCATATGCTTACATCCTGTACCTAGCTATTCTTAGGTACTGGTCAATGTTATCAGCCGTTTTTCCAAACGCTGAGCTATTCTTAGTTGGTTCACAGGTTATGGGCCCCGCTCCCTACGCTTAAACTCGACGATCAACCTCAGCATTTTATTTTTGCCTACACACCATGTCTACTGCCACGACTTCTCTCTCCGACACCCTTCCATCCTCCGTACCCAAGCTCGATGCGAGCGGCTTGAATTGGGCAATATTTGCCGTCCGATTCCAAGATGCCGTCGAGGCTAAAGGCTTCTGGGGTCACTTCATTGGTACCGACCCTCGCCCTGTTCCTGCGGCCACTCCTACCCCTGCCCCTACCCCCGCTACTGTTACTGCCGGTGCCGCGACCGCGGCTGTTGTGGGCGCTGCCCCTCCAACCATTGGTGCGACGGCGACCCCTACCGCGGCTGAGATAGCTGCTATGGAGAAGTGGGACAAGGACGAGCGTGCGGCAAAGTCTTTACTCACCCAGAGGATTCCTGATTCAATGTTGATGCGTATCCACTCGAAGAAGACCGTCTTTGAGAGGTGGTCCACCATCGTCAGCGAGTACACGGAGAAGGGCGCTTATGTGCAAACCGAGATGCGTACGAAGTTCTTGGGGTCGAAGTGCCCCGACAAGGGCAATGTGCGTGAGTTCCTGGATTCCTTGGCCACCAAGAGGGAACAGCTTGCTTCAGTTGGTGTCGACATCGATGAGAAAGACTATCGCTCGACCATCCTGCAGTCCCTTCCTATCCCACTCTCAAACTTTGCATCGGCGCAGCTTGCTGCTGCCCGAATGTTCTCCCCAACCGGTACCATTGCTCCTGACACCCTCATTCGGCTTATTGGCGAGGAGTATGACTGCCAGAAGTCCCAACGTTTTGGGCGCTTGGGAAAGGCGAAGGAGGATGACCGCGACGAGGTGATGGCAGTCTCATCGAACACTTTGAACAACACAGGTGGTGGACAGGCTGCGAATGGTGGAGGTGGCTCAAGCAGGGGGTGCTGGAAGTGTGGCGACCTTGGTCACCGCAAGAGTCAGTGCCCGAAAATGAGGAAGATTGTCGACAAGTTGACTCAGAAGGCAGCTTCTTCAAAGGCGGGTGGGTCTGTGAATGTGGTTGAGGTTGAGGAGGGGGACAGCGATGGTGTTTTCGCGGTCATGGTCGAGTCTGATGATGAAACATCAGTGCATGGTTCAATGGCAGGGCTCCAGTCAAATACCAACACGGTGATGGGGAGCGACGATTATTCCGACGCCGACAGCGACTCCCTCCCGGTGCCTCACCAGTCTGATGCGCTGATGGACAGTGACTGGTTCTCAGATGTCGGAAGTGGCGCTGGAGACTATGATGACCCATTCTGGAGCTCTGAGGATGGATCCGACGAGGAGGAGGAGAGGTTGATGGCTGAGTTCTACGCCATCATCAACACCGTCAAGGAGAAATTTGACGTCGAGAATGCCTTCCTCGAAACCCCTCGCGTCGAGATCTACGACTCGGGCTCAACTCGCCACATCTCCCCTTACCACGAGGACTTCGTCAACCTCACGGAAATCCCACTGCAAACACTTCACGCTGCCAACAAAAACAACTTCAGTGCTACTGGGGTTGGCAAGCTCATCATCAATGTACCTAGTGGTGTCAACATGAAGCAGCTCCACCTCACAGAGGTGCTCTACTCTCCCGAAGTTGGCTATACGCTTGTCTCCATTGGGCGGCTTGATGAGAAGGGGTTCTCCGCAACGTTTGCACACGGGAAGTGTGTTATTCGAGGACCAAAGGGTGAAGAGGTTGGCGAGGTGGCAAAGAACGCAAAGGGCTTGTACCGCGTTGAGCACGACGACGACACGGTCAATTCAGCGATCGAGACGATCACTTTGGACCAGTTCCACCGTTGCATGGGCCACATATCGCCTGAGGTTGCTCGTCGACTTGTATCCAACAAGTTTGTGACAGGTGTTCGTCTCACAACAATGTCGACGTCTGGTGCGTTTATGCCAAGGCGACGAGGAAGTCGGTGCCGAAAGAGAGAGCTGGGGAGAGGGCGAGCGAGTTTGGTGGTGAGGTTCATTCGGATCTCTGGGGACCAGCACCTGTTTCTACACGGGGCGGTCGGCGCTACTACGTCACCTTCATTGACGACAAGACGCGACTCACTCACCTCTACCTCATGCGCAATAAGTCTGACACTTTTGCCAAGTACAGGGAGTATGAGGCGTGGTGTGATGCACAGCTAGGTGCTCGAGTCAAGGTTTTGCACTCGGATCGAGGGGGAGAGTACACCGGGAAGGAGTTTGTTGTCCATCTCAAGGCTCGCAGCACGGCGAGGAAGCAAACCGTCCATGATACCCCTGCCCAAAATGGTGTTGCGGAACGTCGTAATCGCATCATCATGGAGCGCGTTCGAGTGCTATTGCACAGTTCTGGTCTGCCAAAGTTTCTTTGGGGCGAGGCTGCTCGCCACGTCGTTTGGTTGTTAAATCGGACGTCGACGAAGGCGGTGGATGGCAAAACCCCCTACGAGGCAGCTTTTGGGAAGAAGCCTGACCTCCGTGAGGTACGTGAGTGGGGCGAGAAGGTGTGGGTGCGCATCGAGGGAGGGAACAAGTTGGGTGGGCAGGTGCGAGAGGGGCGTTGGATGGGTTTGGATGAGAAGTCGAAGGGTGTGAGGGTTTATTGGCCTGACAAGAGGACCGTGACGGTGGAGCGAAATGTCTATTTTGACAAGACAGCATCATCAGTCAGCCGTCTCGAGGGGGAGGACTGGGAATTCATCGAAACGACGCCTGATTCGACGCCGGATGGACTTACCAGCACCCCATCTGTCAAATACACAAGCTTCT